>ML865481.1:0-12761 GCA_009831015.1 Picea engelmannii | reverse complement strand
AAGACTTAAATGAGAGACAGCAAAAATGGGTGAGCAAGATACAGGCCTATGATTTTGACATTGAGTTTGTCAAGGGGAAGAATAACGTAGTGGAAGATGCATTATCTAGGAGGCCATCGGTTTATGCTATGACCGACATCTCAGTTGACTGGAAGGCTCACCTCTTAGTAGAATACTCAAAGAACCAGTTTGCATGTCAGTTAATGGATGGACAGATACAGGATGACAACTTCAAAATCATGGATGACATCATCTATTACAAGGGTCGAATTTTCTTGGTCCCTGAGTCAGCCTTCAAGGCCAAGGTACTACAGGCATGTCATGACTCGCCAGTGGCAGGGCACCAAGGATTTGTCAAAACATACAGACAAGTAAGGGAAAGATTTTCTTGGAAAGGGTTGAAGGAGGATGTGATGTGCCACATCAAGGAGTGCACTACTTGTCAAGTAAACAAGGATGAGCACACACATCCAGCAGGACTGTTACAACCTCTACCCATCCCAGAGCACAAATGGGAGAGTATCTCTATGGACTTCATCACGGGATTGCTAAGAGCACAGGGTAAGGATTGTATTTTTGTAGTGGTGGACAGGTTAACAAAGTTTGCACACTTCTCCATTGCCACAGACTTCAGTGCAGAACAGGTGGCAAAATTATTCTTCAGGGAGATCTTTAGACTACATGACTTACCCAAGACCATTGTTAGTGACAGGGATAGCCGATTTATGAGCACCTTTTGGCAAGAATTATTCAAGTTGGTTGGTACGGCCTTGACCCCTAGCACCAGCTACCACCCTCAGACTGATGGGCAACCCGAAATAGTCAACAAGTGGGTGGAGGGCTATCTCAGAAATTATGTAGCAAGGCAACAGAAGGCATGGATTAGGTGGCTACACCTGGGAGAATACTGTTACAACACCATTTATCATATGTCCATTGGTATGACTCCATTCAAGGCCCTGTACAGTTATGACCCTCTCTCCTTTGTAGAGATGGCCTTTGGTTATAGCAGAGCTCCTATGGTAAAGGATTGGGTGCAACAGAGTCAGGACATACTCAGAGAGCTAAAGGATCACCTGCAAAGAGCACAGAATCAGCAAAAGGTCTGGTGACCTGGTCTACTTAAGGCTCCAACCGTATAGACAGGCTTCGATCAAGAGAAGTGGAGCAGAAAATCTCCAACCCCGATTCTTTGGGCCCTACAGGGTCAACAAAAAGGTAGGGGTCGTAGCTTATGAGCTTGATCTTCCACAAGGCAGTAAGATACACAACGTTTTCCATGTGTCATGCTTGAAGAGGGCCATAGGCCAACACATCACTCCACTTGAGGTACTACCACCCTTAGATGAGGAAGGGCAATTGATACTGATGCCAGAGGAGATACTGGAGGTTCGAGAGAAGAATCTAAGGAGGAGGAGCATCAAGGAATATTTAGTCAAATGGAAGGACTTACCTATTGAGGATGCTACTTGGGAGAGTGAACAGGTGATACATGAGACAGGTGCAGAATTGTTTGTGGGCAAGCAATTCCTAGCAAGGGAGACTGTAATGTCCCCCACCTCTTGATGAAGAGGATTGGAGAGACTTAGTAGTCTAGTCATCCCCACTAGACTATAGTCTCATGCAGCAACGGAAAAGTCAACCAGATTCAACGTTATAATATTAAGTTGACTTGAAAAGGTAAAAAGTAACTCAATGAAGAATTAGAACACTTGAGGTTGAGTTAGGAGTTGAACCTAAGGGTTAACTAACTCAACAAGAAAATACAATGGAGGTATAAAGGAAAGGCTAGGGCGCACCTCTCAAGCATCTTGGATTATTATGCATTTTTCTTTTGGGCTCTTGAGCACACAGTTCTGAGGGTTTTGAGAATACAAACCCTAGAGGACAACTCGGTGGTGAAAGATTCCACCTATCTTGTTCCAAGCTTAGTCTCGGGGATGCAATACTCCACCCACACCATTCTACAGCAGTCACAGGTACCATCACTCATCCAGGAGAGCAGCAGGTTGTACCCTTGAGGGTTTCCAGCAAGGGGGCACATCATTATTTGGAGAGAGGTTCGATCCAAGAGTCTGAGAAGGCTTTTGGAGATTTGAGCACTTGGGTTTCCTTTGCAGGACCATGATCTGTAACTCTAGTGCTTTTGGAGAGAGTCATTCCATTCGGTTGATTTCCTAGAGCCTTGGCACGAATTTGAGAAAAGGAGGGCGCTACTAGGAATTAGATCTACTCAGTTTGGAGGGGTTAATAATCAGATCTCACCTTGAGACTTCATCTAGAGGCTTATAGTGCCCCAATCTATCTTTCTGGGGAGTTTCAGGGTATTTGGAGGTCTCCTTCATCAGGGCCGAAATATGAGGGTTTGGCAGTGTTCAAGAGGGCACAACTTCACTTGAGGATTCAACATTTGGAGGAGCATCTCTTGGTATTTCGGTTTGAGACTTCAGAAGGGGGTTCTACTCACCCCGATCTATCATTCTACAGGGTTTAGCATCATTTGGAGGCTTCCAGCAGCTAGGCCAAAATATTGGGTCTCCACAGCTATCCAGGAGGACGTGACTTCAGCCAAGAGGGTTTGGACTTGACCCTAGTTCTTCCTATTGTGGTCTTCATCTTGTATCCAGCCTTTGGAGGCTTGCATCTTCTTATCGGGAGCATTTTGGAGTAGCTCATATCTTATCTATTGGATCTATCTGATGTTATTCCAGATCTACATCCTTATTGTATCAGGTTCTTGCTTATTATATCAATAAAGGTCATATCTATGTTGTTTGGTTCCATATCTTGTGTGTTGGTCATTTCTTGTATTTCCATTGTTATATCTTCAGATCTATGCTTGTTAACTGAACTATAAACCCTAAGGCCAAACTTCAGAAATCAACCTGCAAGTAAACACACACACATCAGTTAATCAGTGAACAGTGAGTGTTCCAAGCGAAAAAAATTGGCTTGGGAACATTACATTCCCACATATTTAATGTGTAGAAGGGTCCCACATATTTGGTAACAAGATTTATGATTTAGATTAGGAATTTCAATATTTTTATTATACACTCACACGTTGACAAACTACAAAATGAATATCCATTCACGGCATTCTTTATAACCTTCTAGATGATAACATACTGGCAGATAAAAACAGATTGAAATGCGTGACAAACAGAAAATTTTGCATCTTTGAGAAATTTCAAAAGTGACTACTTAGTACTTCTAAAACTCCATTGAATTATAATAGTAACTTATAAAACAGAAAGCAGATTAAAACAAAATAAGAATCAGAATAGCAACTTCCCTAACTTTTGTTAGAAGAATCCATACTATAAATACCCAGAATACAAAATCAGGAACACATAAGAGGGTTTTCTCTCTTTTATCTCAGCTCTACCACACTCGCTAGTCTATGTTAAGACTATAATAAAAACAAATAGCTCCAATAAAGTCTTATTTTCAAGTACTCGCTGCACCAAAGAAAATATCATCAAATTTAAATGCAAGAAGTGTAATGATCAATGCATTAACCTGTCACCTTAAATCAGAGGCACCTCGAATGACATGGTAGTTTGTCACAATATGCCCTTTATTATCCCAAATAAATCCAGATCCAGAACCTTGAGGAACCTCTAAAACATCCAATGTAAATGCATCTTGCCTGCAAAGAAACGAATAAAATTTATAAGTTAATAGTCTCTATCCTTCATCTAACTTAAATTTAAGAAACTATCAAATAAGTCCACAATAGCGGAATCCCTCTTAAAAGCCTATCTTTTCTAAAATATAAACATGGCGCTATACTAAGCTCAAGCTGCCCTGGGAAAAAGAAAGTTTGTGTACATGAGGTTGTAGAAAGTTGCATTTGTAAAAAATGCTTGGAAGACAGCATATATAATTGGAGATCAGCGAACAGTTAAGTGCATATGCAACATTAAGCAAACTTTTTCTATATGATCTCAAGAAATACTAGACATGATGAGACAGAAAACATAATGATCCAGGCATCAATTCAAAAAGAAATGGGATTCACTTGAAACGAATATCGAGGGAAGTGGGCATTGTGTGAATGACAAGACAGTAATTTTTTTTTAGAAAATTAATATTATATTTCATTTACAAGGAGAGGGTGGCTAAGTTTCTGAGTAGTGTTTCCCGCACCTACTTTTGAAGTGCACTCCATACAAGCGAATCCAAAGCGCACTCCCTCTTTGAACCTAGCCAAGAGCATTTATAGAACCGCAAGTCCTCCTAAAAAATAATGCTCCCAGCCAAAATCGTAAGCATTGTCCAAACCGCACTCCCCCCAACCAATTTGCTGCACTCCTAAGTCGATTCCATTGTGTCATCCCCCATTTCTAAGGATAACTAAGGAGATGATGTCTCGAGGCCCTTACGTTGCAAACATGGAGTACTGAGAGATGGATTGACCGATAATGTCCACAGACCAGCAGGCAAAGCCCCACATCACACCACTCATCACCTCGCGATCGATGGCTGCTCCATTCACCACACCAGCTTGGATCATAGAGAACAACAATTCTTGCTCCATGAGGTAACAAGTCTAGTGTTGTGGTAAGTGTCATTTTAATAAATGAAGCATTTGAATATGTTGCAAAGGGTTCTTCCTTGATTTTGAAAATGTTTGCTTGAAAATTATGCTCTTTGCCTTATTTCACCTTGGTGGTTGACATTGTTGTCCTAGTAAGTGGTCGCCCTCGGGGAAAGTGTTGCTACTAGGGGGTCTCCTTGATGAGTCATCGTATCGCTCCCGCACATACTTGCCACTTTCCATGTTTATTTCCCTTTGTTTCCTAGTGTTTTGGGTTATTGGGCCACATTGACCCAAGAAGGGCTTGTACCTCATTTCATGGGAAGAAGGGGTTGAAGGCCCAGAGGCTTGTAGCTAGCAAAAGGTAAAATCCAATCATAAACCTTCCAGATGCTCACCCAGGGATCCTGAGGACAATGAAATGTTTCTCACAAGAATTGAGGGACCCATAAAATAAATAACTAATTAAACATGCCAACCAAGGTAGAGCATGTGTGGGCAATGTTTTTCATCCTTAGGTAGAAGTCCCACACATCATCTTCAACTTGGAGAAGCATAGTGTGACCAAGGTAGAGTTAATGTGGGCAATGTTTTTCATGCTTAGGTAGAAGTCCCACTTTAGCTTCAACTTGGAAACACTCTAATAAATTAATGGCAAAAGGGTTTGGAAAAATCATGCATTGCGGACGAAGGGTGGCACACCCTCTACAAAGGCACCCATAAATGAGATAATATGAGCCCTTGTATGTCAAGAAACCCCATGCCCAAAAGTAACTCCCCTATCCACCTCATACTATTCACATGACTTAGAGAGGGTCCTCCTGGGAAACACTCCTTGACTTGGGGAATGATTCACCCAATAGGTCACCATGACAACCCTCCCATACCTAAATTTGGCAAGTTGCATAAGGTCTATGAGCATTTGTTTATTTTGAGAGGGGAGATTTGATGCACATGTTCAGGTGGTTCTTTTATTATATGTGGCTTACTTGACATGATGCTTGTGACTTGTGAGCCCTTGGAGGGCGAATTTGCTCGTCTTTGCAGGGCCTTGACAAGTGGAAGTCATTTCGTGAAGGCAGAAGGTCACTTGGACCTTCACTTGGGGCATGGAGCCCACAGGATGGATGTTGCACCCCCTCTCCTTGGACAGTTGGATAATGAACGTTACCTTTGGAGGCATGAGAGGACACCTGGAAGAAGCAGAGCTAGCCCCCTATTGCCCAATGTTTGACCTTAGAGGCTCAAAACGTCACTTTTGAGGGCATGACGTCACACTTGGGGGCTAGGGTTAGGGGATGGTTGGATGATTTGATGATGGCATGATGTTGCTCTTTAGAGGAAGAGCCTAGCGCATGGAGACTAGGCCTTGGGAGGCCCAACGACTTCCTCAACTAGCTCAACGTCCTGCCTTTTGAGCCAAGACGTCACCCCTAGAGGGCATGACATCACCTTTTAGGACTTGTGTCTTTTGTAAATTTCAATTTTAACTTGTAGAGGGGCAAATTAGGAGGTCAACCTCCCTAATTTGTGTTTTACCCTTAGTTAAGTGGACAAATTGATAGTGAGACCTCGTATAAATAAAGGTCATGACATTTCATTTTATCATATCATAACACTTGAGAATTACATATGTTTTGGCTGAAATTTCCACCCCTCTTGGGAAAATCGCATCTCTCTCTCTCTCTCTCTATTGTTATTAGGATGCTAGTACTTGTCTCTTGTGGAAGAAGTGGTGTGCTATCTCTCTTGGATGTTTTTCTTTGCTTTGTGATGGAAGATGCTTGGTAAAAGAGGGTTTTGTCTTGCTATCTAGTGGAATTGGTAAGGAACTTTCTGCACAATGCTAGTTTTTCTTCTGGTTTCATGGTTGTTAATGTTCAAAACCCTTGGAGGAGTATAAAGGCATACACCCTCCACTAAGGTCCATTTATTTGTCTTGGAAAAGCTACTTAATAAGGTTGCTAGGAGGAGTAAAAGGGCTTACACCCTACTAGATTTACCTTGCTAGTTTGTTTTCCCTAGGGAGTAAAAGGGCTTACACCCCTAGGGAGGAAACACAACTAGCTCTTACAACAAGAGACTCCATAACCCAATTCATAAAGGCACTAATCTAATTTGCATTGGAGAAATAAAATCATTGCATTGGTAAACGTGAATTTTGGAGATATTGCATTTGTTTAAGTTGAAATCAATTTTACATGTTATAAGCTTGCTTGAGCCACTAGGACGTCTAGCTTAGCCAAGTGATTCTTATTGATGTTATAATTTAAAGCGACAGCCATTAGGGCTGCAGCAAACCTCTCCTTAATCATCTTTGTCACTTTTTCTACCGCTGAAAATTACAAGTAAATACTGTTAATTATTCTTCTTGTCAACGGCTTTCATTCAAGTGTTTTTCTTGTGAATTTCAGTGGCTAGAACTTGCTGCTGCAGCAAAAGTTTGTTCAAGCCACAAGGCTGCCCTAATATATTGTTGATAACATCATTTTCCAGCTCTCTTTCACCATCAAAACTTGTGTCTAAGTATTGGGATATTACCTACATGTTTAATACTTGATTGCCCAATAATTATTTGGTGTTTTGCATGGTTATAATTGTAGCTATTAACATTTTATATTGTTGATATATATCTCTGTTCTGCTGCAATTTTGGGACAGCAAGGTTTCTTGCTTGTTCCCTGTTATCCACCAATTTGCACAAGCTGGATTTTCTAAAGAGCCGCCAGAGAATGAGCAATCAGTGCTCATATTTGCAGATTTCGAAGTTCATCCGGTCTTGTAAAAGACCATTTTTTTCCGCATTTCCACCATTGTAATAAATGTCCTAAGTATGAGATATTGTAAAAGGCTATTGGCCACCTAAAACCTGGAGTGAGCACATACTTTGGAGTGTTTTTTTTTACTTGTTAATTATTTTTTTTGCTTGCCTTAGTGAGAAGAAAAAATAATTTCTAAGTTTTTTCACTCATAAGACTAGCTCCAGAGCCAAAGTATGTACTGGCGATAAGGTCTTGGCATGGAAAATCCAATGTCTAGTGTCTAAATGTATATAAGCTCATACTAGGACATGTTGTCTGAGTCATCTAGAAATTGCGGCTAGGTTTGGTAGGTTTTTTTAAGTTTTTAGTGAATTAATTAAATTCCCGCAAATATGGAATTTATTAATTCTAAGTCAATAAATGTAAAAAATATGGCATCAAACATTGTCAAATGTCATATTTACAGTCGTTTCCCAGTCCAGAACACCATGTAAACCCATATTTCCTATCTTTCGAGGGGAAAAAGTGATTATTATCACTAAAAAATCAATATTACTCGAAAAATACGGAAAAGGGGTAATTAAATTAAATCTCCTAGATTTTAGGAGAACTGGGGAACATGATTGAGACATGTTTTTTCATGTCCCCAGTTGACTAGAAGCCTTGGGCAAGTGTAACTGAGGTAGGGTCCACTTGATTGAGGTGACATGGAATCAGGAGGAGATCCCAATGTGGGAACTCGACTCCTCCTAAGTGGCACATTCCCAAAGCATGGCGCATCTCCTAAAGGGCCCACGCAATCCTTAACTAAACCTTCACTCGCACTCTCACCTCCCATCACTCGCCCTCCACTCCTCATCACTTCCCTTCACCTCTTACCACTCGCCTTACACTACACTTCACTCCCACGCATCTACCTATTCACTAGTGCGCCACTCCCTCATTCACCCACGCATTACCTAAACCCTAAACCTAACCCTAGCCCATGGTCACTTAGGAATTGTCACCTCAAATGTTATATAAGAAAGGGTTGACCTCTCCTCAAGGGAGTTCAGTCTTGGGCAAGCAAGCTATTGTAATATTGTAAGCATTTGGAATAAGAAAGTCTTTGGAGCTATTTTGGTGTGGACTCAAATGTGTGGTTTCTTTGACCTAAATGCAAATATTCTTATGAGGTAACATGTATTGATTTACATTTTAATTTTGTGGTTAATTGTTAAAGCCTTGTAGGTATGCTATCATATAATAGGGTAAGAGTAATCTAACTTGATTTACCTTACTGTTTCTTTACTTCATAGACTCTTTAATGCATGCTTTATTTTCGGTTAAATTCAACATGCGTTTGTGAGTTGTGTGTAGGGAAGACCTTTAACAGTTTTGTCCAGGATTGAAGTGTATAGTTACAGGTTCCTCAAGATGGAGGATTGACAGGTGGTTTCCATTGTCATCGTCCAAAAGATTCTAAGATCAAGCTCCCTCTTCTTCATACGAAGAGAACCCCATAGCCCAAAGTTTCAGGCTCAGACGGAAGCTCTAGAAAACTGATAAAATCTCTTTTCCCCGTTCTTTTCTTTGATTGCATGCAAGTTAGAGCAAGTCTATATTTCATTCTTAAACATCTAAAGTTTGCATGCATGGTTTTCTATATCTAGGCTGAAATTTGTCAATTTTTTAAACAATAGATCTAGGCTGAAATTTGTCAATTTTTTAAACAATAAATCTAGGCAAGTTTAAGCATTTTTTTTATCTTTTCATCTATAGTCTAGATCAAAGTTTGTACTTAGTTTTAACTTCTTTATCAAGATGTTTAGAGGTTTTATGTTTGTTGTCCTAAAACAACAGACAGAAGTCACTAAAAAGAGCCTAAGTTAGCTTTTTTTTAAGCCTCAAAAGGCCCTAAAATTTACACTTTTTGCCTTGGAAAAAAATTTTAAAAATTTTGATAAAATTTTTATCGTTTAGAACTCTTTCTTATCATATTCTAACTTGATTTACTTGTTGTTTTCTTGCAGCAAATACAGGTTCAAGAGGAGATTCTGCCAGTTTGGGGCAAAATCAAGGCTCCTGGGGACCTTAGGGGGTTGTGACTTCGTCAAAAACAAAATTTCATTTTTCTCTCTTTTCTTCTTGTATTCTTCTTAACGATCCAATAATAAGGATCTCTCTTCTTCTAAAAGAGCTAAAGGCTCAAAGAGAACTCTGGTTCTCCATTGTAATAGTGCAATAAAAGCAAGCGCTTTGTGCCGAGTTTCTTCATCCCCTTAGGGGGATTTGTGTTGTGGGTTTGCTTTGTCTTTTTTTTTAGTTGTGCATGCTTAAAATCTAGCAATCAAATACACAAGTCAAACATATCAAACACACTACAACACTCTAAATTTTTATGCATGTTAACTAATTCTCATGCATACTTAGTTGGCTGGTTTTTTAAGTATTTTCTTTCTTCAATCAGTTTTGCAACAGTATTTAATTTTCAAGCAGTATCTTGTTAATCTCTCTCAACTACAAGGCATGGTACATACACTTAATTGTTGCTAGATCTTTTCTTTACACTTTCAAGTGTTTGTGCAAGTTCTTTATTCACAAAGCAGGGTGTGATATATCTATTTCAAGTTTTATCAAGTAATTGAACCTTGCTAGTTTAATAGGGAAATCTCTTAAGATTGTGAGTTTATTGGGAGGAAAAAGCCCAAAAAGGACCTGCGAAGTAAGGTGGGCCCTCTCAGGACCTGGCTTCCCACCCGTTTTGGACATCCAACACTTTTGGTGAGTTTACTGGTGAAACCATTGGGTTTCGGTAAATTCTCAGCAAGTTCAAGCAAAGAACAAGCTTTCTAAAGGGGCCAAACACTTTTCATTAAATAATTACAAAATTTACCTTAATAAAATTTTCGATCTACACTGCCCACGACTCCCTTTAAGGCACTGGTTAAAAAATACATTCAATTTACCTTATGTGAGCAGTTACATTTATGCATGTTATCTAATATTATTTTATGCTCTTGAATATTGCAGATGTTGTATCCTTTTGATGTATGAATGTTTCATGAGCAAAGTGTTCTTTATGATGATAAATGTTAAATGGTGAATGATCTAATTTTATTTTCAGCAATAAATTCCTAGATTAAAGTGTTTTTCTTTCTTAGTTTAGAAAAGCCTTAGATTTATTTTTATAGGGACTGTTATCCACCAAATTGCACTAGGGTGAATTTCCAGCGAGCCGCCAAAGATTGAACATTTTCATGTTCAAATTCAGAGTTCAGAAATTCAGCCGGTCATAAAAACCAACCTTTTTTACATTTCCATAAAAATTGTAATAAGAGATGTTGCATGATGAACTTGTAAAAGGTCTTAGCCACCTTAGTTCTAAGCATGAGTTATACTCTGGAGTGTTTTTTCACTTATTAATTATATTTTGTCGTTCAGACAATTTACAATTTATGAGTTTTTTCACTCAATCCCTCCAGAGCTGAAGTATATGCCCACGGTTAGTCCTAAGCATGGATCTAAGCCTAGTGTCTAATGTATATTACCATGTTAAACATACTCCTAGAGTCTTATGGAAATGTGCTAAGTCCCCCTTAGGATTTTTTAATTTTTTCAGTTAATTAAAAATTTGCCAAAATTCAGCAATTTTTAATTAAAAAATAAAGATGTATTAAAAAAGTGGTACTATGGGACTTAATATGCCATGGGGGTGCTCATTTTTTGACCTAGAGCACCCATATTACCTACGTACCCACTTGGTTGAGCAAAATTAGTAATTTTAATCACTTATAAATCATTTTTGCTCAAAAACCCCAAAAAAGTCGAAATAAAATCAAAAAAATCAGCAAAAGCAAAAATCAAGAAAACATGTGGGGACATGTTGGAGACAAATAAAGCCTGAAAAGACTATGTGGAAATAGAAGGATGACTTCTATTGGATAAAGGAGCAAAGTGGGCATGTGTTGATTTGGTTTTCAACATGTGCTAAAGGGAGGTGCACCCCTCTTGGAGAGGTGGCGCATTCTAGAGTGGGCAGCCAACCTCTTGAGAGGTGGTGCCCCTCTACATCACTCTTGCTTCACAAGTAGCGAGTTCTAAGAGTGTGGGGAGAGGTGGCAGCCATCTCCCTCACACTTGGCCATACTTCCCTCACAAGTGGTGCACCCCTCTTCTCCATGTGGTGCACCCTCCTTCACTTGGTTTCCTCACCATTTGCTATTTAAGCAAGCACTCTCCCATTGCAATTGAGTTGGAGTTTGGCGATTGCTGCTTGTAGTTGTACTATTGTAATACTTTTCATTTTGGAATAAAGAGACTTTGGAGGTCAAGAAGGTGTGTTATGCATGTGTGTGGATACTTGACGTCAATTTATGCTTAATCTATGAGATAATATTTGCCTAATTTCTTCTTTGGATTTGTTATCTTGGCCTTTGAAATGATGCTATCATCTTGTAGGATAGGATTTATCTAGCTTGTTGCTAATCCTGTTATCGCAAAGTTTGTAGCTAGGTCAAATGGCTAGAAGATAGAGGCCAAACTGGCGTAACAAGAACCTGCCCCACCCAATGTCACCACAATGGGGAGGTTCTTTCTATTTAGGGAGGTTAGGCCTATTATCCCCGTTTCCTAGGGATAACTAGGAGATCATGTCTCGAGGCCCACAGGTCCTAGACATGGAGTACCGAGAGCAGGATTGACCTGAGCATGGCCCTGGAGGGCCCATCCTTCTTCTTCGCCAGACTTGTCCTGTTAGCAGCAGCAGCAGCTTCCATCACCATCGGCTTGGACTTGAGTCAGAGAAGACTCTTGCTCCATGAGGTAATTGGTCCAAGGTATCATGGTATGTGTCATGTTTGATCGTTATAACTTTCTTATATATGCATCAGATTCCTTACATTTCTGACAACTGCTTGGATCTTACACTAATCCACTTGACCATTGTTGGGGGGATTAACGGGGTGCCCTAGCAAGCTTGTATTTATAGGTTTTGGTTAGCCACCAAGGGGGATTTGCAGAGCCATCGTCCGCTCCCACCATTCTATCACTTTACATCTTATCTCCCATACATCCATCCCATTCCCCTAGTCTAGCCATTAGGATGACCTTTTGAGGATTACACTTTGTCCTGTGGGAAGAAGGGGCTAAAGGCCCAAGGGGTAAAAGCAGCTAGTAAAAGATAAAAGCCATAGGAAGTAAACCTAGAGATCCTTCGCCCATGGATCCCCGAGAAGGCAATAAAAGGCCTCTCGATAAGAAACATAAGGGACCCAAAGAAAATAACAAAAACAAGACCTAACCAAGAGGATGGGAGGTCTCATCACGAGACGGCCCATTATGTTCATAGGTATCTAGCAGTATGACATTGCCATTATCTGGTCACCACGCCAGGGCAATGACCTTTGGTTGCATGGCCAAGGGAAAGGGGGTCTCATCACGAGCCAACCTTATCATTTCTGCGAAAATACTAGTGGG
>ML865479.1:0-15704 GCA_009831015.1 Picea engelmannii | reverse complement strand
CGGTTGTTCTGTGCGTCCCCCCTTGAGGCACCCACCTCTTGGACGGGATCCAGCCCGTGACCCATTTCTTAGGCCGAAAATCTAAATGCCACGCTTGGACCGAGGTACCTAGTGACCAATTTTAGGACATCTACCTAGGTGGCAATTGTGGGCTACAATTGCACCTTGATTGGATTTTGTGTGGCTATTGGGAAGTATCGCCATCTCTTTCGAGATATTGACCCCTCTACCCATCATTATAACCAGTTATTTCATTCTTCACTAGTGTCTCTTCCGGTGACTTCAGACCCCATTGTTGAGAGCTATTGGAAGATCCAGTTCTATTTGAGAGGAAGGACGGTACGTCTTCTAGGACACGAGCATTTGCTTTCTTTTTTATTCCCCCACGCGGACAAAAACCCTCTTACCCACATATATGCTTATTTTTCATTTAGGTCTGATGCACATCTGATTACAATTTGACTTTGATATATATATTGTGTAGACCATCACAGCAAAAGGCTCTTGTTTCTATATTTTCTCTCACCACTTGTTGCACACATTTCACACAATTAGTCTGACATCATAGGGGAACCACAGAACCCCAATCGTTCACGACGTTTGCTCAATCTTCCTCTTATCTTAGGGGGAGTATCTGGTCGTACCTGCTCAATGGTACCTCCTTCACACACTCTGGTGAGTGCTACCATCTTGGGATCATCTTTGCTTGGTTCTACCTTACTTGGGTCTTCCTCCCAAGGTCATCCGTCTACTCGCTCTCCTTTGCACGGAGGCGGGGGACCCACTTCCTCTCAAGGAGGGAGCACCAACCCACCTAGTCCCCATCAAGGGTCAGGTTCACAACACACCATGGCCGGAGCTAACCCTCCACCCCCACTACAGATGCCATACTTGGCCTCTCTCAACATTTCGGATCTCACCAAGCTCACTAATGATCCTATATTGCATGATGCCACATGGCCTGCAATGCCAACCAAACTTCCTTCAGATATACCAAAGTTTGAAGGGAAGGCAGGGGATGACCCCACCAATCATGTCATGACCTTTCATCTATGGTGTTCTTCCAATAGCATCATGGATGAATCTGTCAGACTACGTCTTTTTCAACGCACACTCATCGGCCCATCATCCAAATGGTATGTCGAAGAAAAATCAGGGTCCCACACGACCTTTGAGTCATTGGCCAAAGCCTTCTTAACTTTCTTCTAATTACCCATTCGACATGACAACGGTCTAGAACTACTATCTAATTTCAAACAGTCCTCAGCCACCCACATTGCTGACCACATTCATGAGTGGCGTAGGCGACGTATTTTGTGTAAAGCAGAAACCACCAAGCAACAATGTCTTGACTGGTTTCTTAGATCACTTGTCGCTCTCCTTGGTAAGGATGTAGCTTTCACCTTCCCACAATCCGAAGAGGAAGCCATCAGTAAATCCCAGCAATATGACCTCATCTACGCACAGTCGGGATACTTATGCACAGTACTTCCTGATCTTTCGAAACCTGTTCCATTTGGTCAAGACAAACCTGGGATGTCTCACTCAGCAGACGAACTAATAGGTGCCACCACACACCATAGTCCACAACCCCAACCACCACCGATGTATGGAACGCCTCAGTACCCACCATCATATGGGGGTACTTCTTATTAACCCCCACCCCCTTATCAACAACCATACCCTATTGCTACACCTCCACCCATTAGTGGACCGCCACCGACACCTCCCATACATCCACCTCTTCCAAACACCAGTGGTCCTCCCTCCACATCACCTTATAGTACTAGTGAGAGTGCCATGCCTTCCTATGTACCTTATGGAGCCTCACCACCATAGAACCCTTACTTTCCCTTTCTGGGTCCTCAACAACCCATGGCTCCCCCACATCCTCATACGGGGGTCAATTTTGTTCAACCCTCTGCTGCTCAACAATATCAAAATTTTGAACAGTTGAACATAGCCAATTCAACTCATCCATCAAACAACACTAAGAGGAAAGGAAGGAACAGGAATAACAACAATCCTGGTCAAGGCGGGAATCAACCCCCACAGCATCAACCCACTGGGGGCAATCAAAACCAAGGGAACCAAAACCCCCAAGGGAGAAATAACAACAAACGCCAAGGGCGGAACACTGTTAAAACTATCCACCCTTGTGCTCTTTGTGGTGTATATGGTCATTAAACTCACCATTGCCCACAGATCGCTGATTTCAAAAGGTTGAAGGACTCTGGAAGTCTTCCCCCTTCCCCTGCGCAACTGGCCCCGCAGTAGGCACAACAACAATATGCGCAACAACCCCCTCCCACCGTGCTGCAAAATCCTATCCCACATCAAGGTGTGATAAACACCCAACAGGACACGCAACATCCCCCACCACAGGTAGGCCAATACCACAATCCCAACAATCCAGCAGAGCGAACAATTCTTCTCACCAGTGAGGAAGAAATCCTTCTGCAAACACACAATTGTTAGTATCCTGCAACAGCTGAGTCGACTCCTACATCTACAGAAACAAACCCTACACCGACGGGACCTCCATTGGTGATCCCCCGCCCTTCCGCCGAACCACCATTACGCATCCCTCGCATCCCATTGCGCAGGAATGTCCACAACCCACAGGCTAGGGCCGCTCATAACTACAGCTTGGTAGATGAATTAGCACAATCCCCGGCTGCCATGTTAGTTCTGGAAGTCCTCCAAACTTTTCCTACTCAGCTGAAATCACTACTTTCCGCTCTGGGCGCAGTCGACCCTGTCGATACTCGACTCATCACCTTTGACCTAGATAGCTGCGAACCGCGTCTTCCCGCCACCATCGCTATTCAAATACCCGTAAAAATACGGAACATCACCGTCCATTGATGTATCATCGATGAAGGGGCATCTACATGCATCATGTCCAAAACAGTATGGCAGAAACTTGGTTCCCCAGAACTGATACCTTTCGCCATCACCTTACGAGCTTATGACGGACGACCATCATCTCCTGAAGGGCTCTTCCAAAATGTCCCCGTAGAACTCGGAGGCAAAACTATCCTCATTGACATTGAAGTTATCGACGCTCAACTCGATTACAATATCTTGTTGGGACGTAGCTACATGTATGCTATGAAGGCAATGGCATCATCTGTCTTTCGGACAATCATGTTCCCCCACAATGGAAAGATTGTAACCATTGAACAAGTCTCCCATTACGAGCCAAACCCATCTTCCAATATCGATAACATTCTTCCTCTTATTCACACCAACAAAGAAGTATATCCACTTATCAAAATGGGTCCTGGGATTTTCAATGATCCATCCTTGTTAGGGACGTACCATGGAGCACCACCACTCCTTCCCCCTGGTCAAGTATGCGTCATCTCATCTAACGAAACTCAACAGGAGGATGCTCGTCCTTCTCAGGAGGCTTCAGTCATTCCTGACGTCTCAATAGTCGCAGCACCACTCCCACAGGAGCCTCCTACCCATTCGTCGACACCTACGGTCCACGAATCCACATCCCCTCAAGGGCCTAATCCCATTTGGGAAACAGTTCCACGACCCCTCACTCAAATTCCCTTCTTTTACCCTCCACCCGGTATAGAAGATTTCCAGGTAGCACCAATGCTCACACTACCCAATATGGTGTTAGAAATCCCAGTGTGGTACTTACATCCACTTGAGATGGTCCCTCACCCACAAGCATGACTCCCCATGACGATTCCTGTCCTCACTCCCACTACCTCCACTACCCCCATACTCCCTACTCCCTCGGCTACCATTCGGGGCAGCAGAAAGAAGAAGGAGCCCACAACTCCACTTCCCCCGCGCATCCCACCACCTTGCGCATTGTGTGACAAAGAGGGTCACCAAACCAACAACTGCCCATCACTACCAGAATTACGGAATTTGATTCCCTCCAATCCAACCCCCACACCATCCATTACTACTGCTACCACTCAACCTTCCAGTAGTAAAGGGTTGAAGACCAAATTCACGTGTGCCATCTGTTCTGAGTATGGCCATTACACCCATCATTGTCCAGCACTGCCTCGTTTCCGGCAGGCATTAGCTATCATAATCTGAGACTTTCAGAACAACCCACGCCCTACTACGTCCTCTGCAACACCTATCACTGACATTCGCTATGTCACTACTTCAGTTAATGAATGCATGAGATGCCCTTGCTCTCTTTCTGATTCATTGGCTCATTTCACATACCAGTGTTCGATCATCATCGAATATCGGCAACGTCAATTAGCCCTGCTACACCAACCCGCAGAGGCAGTAGTTGACCTTACTTCGCCACTAGCGAATCTTCATGTCATCTCTCCCGAGCCCGAGGCCCTCCCTACGCCTCCATGTTTCTTAGATGATGTATCTGAGGATTTACCCCGTAACCCACCATACTCTCATTCTCATTCCTCTACGAAGACTCTACATCCCACCACCACGGGTACCCCTCAGTACCTCAACATATGGTTTATGTCGAGTGAACCCTCACCCTCTCTTAGTGATACCCCCTCTGTTTCCTCAACAGGGGGCACTCACACTGTCACTGAGATCACTCCTCACGATCCATTATATTCCCATCGTTTCCAATGTGACGAAGAAATACTGGAAGAGCTACAATTCCCAGACTCTCCTTGGGATGCACTACATCATCATGCACTCTTCCTTCCGCAGGAAGCCTTTGTGCCTCCTCGCCACAATCCCATTTACGCGCTCGAAACCAAAGATTTTATCCCATCAGGGCCTATTGATTGGTTCAACAATCCTACTCCTGCACCCAACACTTTTGAAGAAGGTAATCTGGCTAACATTTCCCCCACCATCAAAATCGACATTTCCATTAAACCGGGCATCGTCGAAGAGATCATCATTGGAGCTGCTTGCACTCCTCAGGAAATTGTCGCATATAAAGCCCTCTTCCAGGAATTTAGGGATATCTTCGCCTGGTCATACACGGAGATGCCTGGCCTCGACCCCTCTATCGTCGAACATCGCATCGACACCTGGACTGACATCACACCAGTTCGCCAGAAACAGCGACCGCTACACCCATCCAAGGCCGTGGCTATCAAAGCCGAAATAGACAAATTGCGTACGGCCGGATTCATATACCCCATCGCTTATACTTCATGGGTTTCCAACCCTATACCCGTCGACAAAAAACAGGGATCTATCCGCGTTTGCACCGAATTTCATGATCTCAATAACGCATGTCCCAAAGACAACTTTCCAACGCCTTTCATCGATCAGATTATCGACGACTGAGCCGGCCACGAGGCCCTCTCCTTCATGGACGGATTCTCTGGCTATAACCAAATTCAAATCCACCCTGTCGACCAGTACAAAACCGCATTCATTACCCCGTGGGGTATGTTTTCATATCGTGTCATTCCCTTCGGCCTCAAAAATGCCGGTGCAACTTTCCAGTGGGCCATGACATACATCTTTCATGATCTGGCTGCAATCATCCTCGCTTACTTAGACGACCTCACCGCTCGATCCAAGAAGAGCACCCAACACCTCGATGATTTACGAGTCATCTTTCAACGGTGTCATCAGTACAACATCTGCTTGAATCCTCTCAAGTGTGTGTTCTGCGTCACTGTAGGGCGCCTCCTCGGTTTCATCATTTCCCAAAGAGGGATCACCGTGGACCCCCTCAAAGTCCAAGCCATCACCAAAATTCCACCTCCTCAGAATTTGCGCCAACTATAGAGTCTCCAGGGAAAAGCCAACTTTCTGAGGTGCTTTGTTCCTGATTATGCTATACGCGCACATGGTTTCCTTCGCTTACTGCGTCACGACATCCCTTTTCATTGGTATGACTATGCCCAATAGTTGTTTGATGACCTTAAAGCAGCACTTTCCAATGCACCTTTGATTAGTGCACCTGACTACAATCGCGACTACATCCTCTACATATCAGCATCAGCTGTATCAGTAGTCGGCGTTCTCGTCCAGCTCAGAGATGAAAATCATGAACACGTCATTTACTACGTCAGTAAGAACCTCTCAGGACCACCCCTGAAGTACAAACATGAAGAAAAACTTGCTCTGGTAGTTGTCCTCGCAGTCCAGAAACTGCGTCACTACATTCTGCTTCACACCACCAAGGTCGTCGTAGATTCCAACCCTATGCAATATTTTCTCAGTCGTCGCCAAGTTAACGGTAAGTTTGCTCGATGGATCGTTATCCTTCAAGAGTAAGACCTCGAGTTCTCAACACCTAAGAGTAAGAAGGCCCTCGTTCTCGCTGAACTTGTCACGACCCTTCCCTCTGACACACCCAACACCCCCGTCAATACTGACTTTCCTGACGAACATCTCTTTTACATCGCTACTGATGATCCTTGGTATGGCGACCTTCTCATCTACCTATGAACTCAAAATTTCGGTAACCACCTATCACGAGATGATCGTCGACGCATTTGCCATCAGGCCCCCCGCTATCTCCTCATCCGCGACATCTTATATCGACGGGGCGTCGACACCATTCTTCGTCGCTGCCTGACTATTGACAAGGCCAACATAGTCTTAAATGACTGCCACAGCGGCGGCTGTGGGGGCCATCTTTCGGGCATCACCACGGCTCAAAAGATTATCCGAGCCGGTTACTTTTGGCCTACCCTATTTCATGATTGCATTCATGCCGTGAAATGATGTGAGAAATGTTAGCTCTATGCCAACAAAGCCCGCGCTCCCCCTGCTCTTCTTCACCCTGTCATCACTGCAGGCCCCTTTTGTAAATGGGGCATTGATTTTATGACTTGTAATCCCCCCTCCAGCAATGGTCACAAATACATTGTCATGGCTGTCGATTACTTCACCAAATGGGATGAAGCTATGCCCACCTTCAACAACTTCGCTGACACTGCAACGCGTTTTTTCTTCAACCACGTCATATCCTGGTTTGGAGTACCACTCCAACTAGTTTCCTATCATGGGAGACATTTTGAGAATGAGATCTTCGTCGAACTCTCATTTCGGTTAGGCTTTTCTCACGAGTTTGCCTCACCATACTACCCTCAGTCAAACGGACAGGTCGAGGCAGTGAACAAAGTCCTCAAGACCATGTTACAATGCATGGTTAATAAACATAAAACCAATTGGCATGATATGTTATTTTCCACGCTATGGGCTTATCGAACGACAGTGAAGACTGCCACAAGTTTCACACCTTTTCATCTAGTCCATGGGATCGAGGCAACTCTTCCCATCGAGTGCGAAATCCCCACCCTTCACACTGCAATTGAGCTTTTTCCTGACACTGCTCCAGTGGAACAGCGCTTGATGAACTTGGAGTCTCTGGATGAGGATCGTCGATCCTCATTACAGAACAACGAGGCAGCTAAAAAATGATCCAAGGCAACCTTCGATCGCCATGTCAACCTTCGATCATTTTGCGAAGGCGACCTTGTCCTAGCCTATGATATCGCCCATGATACCTTTGGCCACGGCAAATTCGAATCACTGTGGCATGGCCCTTACATCATCCAACATTGCCTCACCAAAGGTGCATACAACCTGGCCTCCCCCGAAGGCCTCACGCTCAAAGAACCCGTCAATGGGTTATACCTCAAGAAATTTTATGCTTAAACGTAGTCACTCTACTTTAGGTTATTTTTCTTTTTTAGCGTTTTTAATATTTTGTTCCCTCATCTAAAACTATCCTTGGTTCTATTGACAGATGACTCCTCCACCAACTTACCACATTGGTTACACCGACGGCGCCAGCCGTTGGACACAAAATCTCGCTTCGACTGCTTGGGCTCTCTACACCCCTGCACATGAAATGCTACATTCCAGCAGCATCTGTTTAGGACCAGCAACCAATAACCAAGCTGAATACACTATGGTCATTGGCCTCCTAACCGATGCCCAGCATCATCATATTCGTCACCTTAGTGTTTTTCTCGACTCTCAATTGGTCGTTCTCCAACTCAACAATGTGTACCGTGTATGCGATCCGTGCCTCTTCCGCAAATACCTGCAGGTTAGATTATTATCTCGACATTTTGATTCCATTACATTTACACATATTCCAAGAGAATTGAATCAAACAATATATGAAATAGCTAACATGGTGCTAGATTGGCATATATCACATCAAGCTACACATACATAAACATCTCATATGTCCTGTCACAACATATAGATAGAATCAACATCATCAACATCAACACAAAAAACACATGTAAAACACATTTGGATCCAAACAACATGTATACTCATATATATATATATATATATATATATATATATATATATGTGGACCCGTCAGGCCACCCGAATGTTTACATACACAAAAATACATTGGCCCACAGGCCCGTGCCACATCATGGTACAAAAATCGGCTCACCAGCCTATCAAAACAGTGTACAAAATATATACATACAATCAGGGGGCCTCTATCGCACCCCCAGCTACCCCTCCCTCAGGAGGAGATGGTGGCCCACCCCTACCTGCCCCAAGCGATGGTGTTGGAGCACCTGCAGGACCCTCCTGCACCGGCGGCAGGCGTCCACTGGTCATGGCAGCAAGCACAACTGCTCGATGCATGATCGACAGCCATGGTGGCGGTAACCCTATACACTGTTCCATGAACTCCTCATCCTGGATACAAATCCACATGCCCTTAGGCACGTCCCGAAACACCGTCTCAAACCAACGGAGTATATCATCCAACTCCCCTCCAGCTGCCGCCGGAGGAGCATGAGATGGCCCCGCACTAGGGTCATCAAATCGACGCCTCCTCACCGATCTCGTAGGATATGCAGGTCGTCCCGCAGCCTCATCTCGTCCACATCTCTCTCCACGTGTAGGTGTCCCCTCTGGCTACACCGACGGTCTGTACAACTCCACCTCACGCCCGCGAGGTGCCAAATCTACACATACACAAATCAACAAACAACAGATCATATCAGTGTCTATACATCAAACATATGCAATGGTATATCAAAAGCATAGCCTAAATCAAAAACACACAAATACACAACATACCTCTATGGTCGAACACCTCCCCAGGAGGCAACACCATGTTCGGGTCCCCCCGGAAGTCCACCCTAGAATAGGGGTACTGTAGAATGACCTGCGGCATCTGCCGCCATATCTGCGCTGCCTGCGCAGAAAAGTAGTGCCCGCCTTCGCCACCACTGTGGCGAACCAAAATCTGAGACCATCACCTCAAGCGTAGCTCTCGTACCCCTGGTGCCTCTAGGAACACCCTCGAGCGCAACATCGACACCCTCTCCAAGAAATAGGCTACCAGAATGGAGCCAAATGCAAACTCCACGGCGCCTCTAGACTGGCAATGGTCCAGCTACGCGATCATCTGCGCATGAAGGGTCAAACCCCAGGCAAACTGCTCACGGCCCACCACCACCCTCTCCATCAGGAACAACTCACCACTACTGATCCGGTGGGTCACTCGTGACCCATACACCCGCACTATCACTGCTGCTATGCAACAATGCAGCAGGGCATCTATCCCACTCATGCTCACTGACGTCCCAATCATGTAGTGCTCACCTGAGAAATATCGCTCGGCGACGGTGCGCAGATGAGTATCCCTCGGCAGCATAGGCATTGCCGACAACAATGTTCCCCAGAAGGGGAGCCCAGTCAAGAAGTAAATATCCTCCACCGCAGTGAAGGGGTTCTGCTCTCCTCGTATGAGGAAGCAGTGCTGCTCGGGGCTCCACATATCGAGAAAGAACTGGATAAAATACTCCTGGGCCCGTATCAAAGGGCACTCAAAAAACTTTAGCAACCCACTGGCTGCTAAAGATGCTCAAACTACAGGCCTGGCATTGGCCACAACATCTCGTAGCTGTGACTAGTCTCTCTCACGCCACCACACATCCATGATCACTGCTCACCACCTGCACACAACCCAGAGTCCTATATTAGCTTAGGCAATCATCCAATACATCAAATAAAGCTAATTTTTTCACCCTGAAACCTTGCCTCAAAGGCGGGGTTTTACCACCCACAGGTGCGCACAGGTGCACACCTGTTCACTATACAGGCGCGCATGTGTGCACGTCTGTTTTTCCCACAGGCGCACTCGTGAGCGTGCCTGTTCACAATACAGGCGCGCTCTAGGACGCGCCTATCATACCCACAGGCACGCTCATGAGCGCACCTGTTCACCCCACAGGCGCGCGCTCATGTGCGCATGTCTACCCCATAGGCACGCCCCTAAGGCGCGCCTTAAATTTCTACATATGTGCATTAACGTGCGCTTATTCAGTGTATAGGCGCACATGCATGCGCACCTTCCATTGAGTTTCCCACGCATTGGGGCCCACACTCTATCGAAAAACCCCCCAAAACCCCCGTACGACCCCCCATACGTATCCTACCCAAAAATTGGAAACCTATAGCTATGCAGGATGATTAGACCACTAACCTGCAACTCGTACGTCGTCGATCGGATACCTCGTGCTCTTGGAATCACTCAATCTCCTCTGAATCTACTCAGAAACTCACTGTAGCAGTAGGTACAAATGAGGTGGCAATGTGGGCCCTACAACTATATATAGGCCTTTTTCCAAACTTCCGCTCACCATTCCAGGAGCCCACAGTGTTCATTTTTCGAACCGTCTTCAGCCACGGGATCAACGTCCCGCCACCTACATCATGACTATCCCCGGGCCACTTTTCATCCTAAGCCCTGGGGATGCCTTTTTTTTTCATATCATGGCCAGGTACGCACGTGCATTGTCACATTTATCTCATACATGTTCATATTTGTTATTATCTTCAGATATTGTTCGCTTTGGGTATTTGGTTATTCTGTGTGCAGGTACTTGGTCATCATCTCTTCACATCATTCCTTCAGGTATATACTCAGCACTAGCATGTAGTCTCTCCCGCTGTATTTCATTTACATTCCCAGTCACACACCCTGATTTTGGCCTTTAGGATACCCTTTTTCTGGCTCTGCAGTACTCACACCTCCATTGGCATTTTTGGTACTGGTACCCAGTAGTTTTCTTACCCACATGAGTCGTCTCATTCATAGCACCTTTTTTCACTTTTGACACTCATGCTGCTCTTTATTACCCTTTAGGGATGGGAGTCCCGGTAGTCTTTCATCATGTTGTGAATTAACCACATACTTCTTCTGCTCATTTTTCTAGCTTCCCATATGGACTCCTAGTACATCGCTTTATGGTCATGTTCTTTTCTTTACCTACACCTCCGCAGGATCATGAACCCACCATTTCATCCACCATCAGTTTGCCCATCTGCGAACCTATCTTCATTTCACCTACCTCATACAGAAACTCGCCAATGGGGCCCCCACCCTTCATCAGTTTTCCCAGAAATTTCTGCCCTCCCTGGGGCACTCATTTAACATTGGGGCACCCGTTTCTGTATTTTGTACATCTTTCCCACATTTATTCATTATTTTTTGAACAAACACCTTTATTTTCCATCCTTTACTTTTGTCATCACCGTTGGCGACCTGCTTTCCTTTTGGCCACACACAACCCATGTCACCCTTGGTTGGAGCATTACTTCTCATTTACCTCTGCCGACATTGTCTATATCTTCAGAGTACTACCCCGGTCACTTACCTTTCTCCTCTGAATTTGTTCACCTTGTCCTGCCTCTGGCACAACTTATCTCTGATCTTGGTGTCCCCCTGACACTTGATCTTGTCACACGGTTGCGGCCATTCATTCTATCATATACCCTCCAACCAAGGGCAGTCTTGAGTCTTCCCATTTTCTTCACTTCGTCTATGTACCTCTGCCACTTCTTCACCACAGTAGATTCCACGAAGCCCTTTGCTTCTGGGAGTCTCGTCCTCCTTTGGTCGACATCAGCACACTTTTCCAAAAGGGCGACAGTATCTTGATTCTCATTTCCCATTCAATGAGAGATCTCGGACGGCACAGGGGGAAACACCATTGCTCCCTGATGTCGTTGACCCCCATTAACATTCGATGCCAACACTTTCTCATGTTGCGTTGGGTCTTACTTTGCGACTATTGCAGTTTTGTTTATCAATTGCCGAAGACCTATGAACTTGGTCGAGCCACCAATGCCCACATCACCGTCGCTGTTTACTTCCACGACCATTACCGCTAGTTCAGAGTATGTCCCTTTGCAGAATTGTCTTATACTTTTATCATTCCACCCCCAAGGGCGCTGCAGTTGTCTACATCAACATTTCAGACATTTTTTTCTTCAGAGTTCCATTACACGAGCATGGGGCATGCCTGCCTCGTTTGTACACACTTGTATATTTGATACACACCTTGTGGAAGGTCAGGATCTACAGGTTCCTTTCTTCTCCAACGGATTGCTCTACATGGTCCCATTCTTGCTCTCCCTTACAACACCATTCTTAGTAAAAGAAACATTGATGGATTTCGGCTATACGTTTTGCTCCTAACCTCATCCATCAGGGGGCATCTGTTATGACTGAAATTTCGTCCGCACATGGCGACAAGAACTCTTCATCGTCAAAACAGAAAAAAGTCATTCATGGCACAAGATTAGTTCCTCAGCATTGCAAAAGGGTAAGAAAACTATACAAAATGACCAAAAATTTGAAAGGCGCTTTACATCATCTGGGTGTGCGCGCGTATGCACGTAACAGAAATGTACAAAGCGCGCATATGTGCACAAGGCGTGGTTGTTGGGAAAAAAACCCATGCGCCTGCTAAACGGCGCATTTATTGAAATTGGTCGGCCTCCCAACCACTAATAGATCAGCTTCCAAGTCGATTTGACACCAAATCCGAGCTCAATCCTCATGGTGGGCTGGTCAAAGACCTAATTGAGCCCTAAAGAGCCCCTTTTCACATTCAAAAGATGTCACATAATAACCCAATGCTTAGCTATAAAAAGCCATGAATGACAACCATTTTCTCAAGGAATTCTTTGTATTGTTATGCTACTGAGATTGCTAAGGACTCATTCTTTGGCAATACACATCACAAGCTGCATTTCATAGAGCTATTCACCCCTCACTTGAGTGAATAAGCTTGGAGTTCTTTCACCCACATTTTCATCTTTTCATTGTAAGGAGAGCAAGATTTGAGGGCCTCAAGAGCCTTCCATTGGAGAAAGAAGGGACCCAAGTCCCCTTTCTTCTTTGTGCCTTTGGATTTCATCAACAGATCAGCTTATACATTGGTGATATTGGTCCATTTGTCTCTATTTTTCGATTTCTCATATGCTCTTAGTTTTTATTTGTTTTAGTTTAATTTTTGTTTATAACTTTGTTTTTTTTCTTTCTAACCTTTTACCTTACAGCTGTCATGCCTAGCAGAGCCCAACTAGGCATGTAAGCACTCTTAATTTGCTCACCTAGTGACGAATTGGGTGCAAACACTCATGTTTAGCCCCTGTGTTAGAGGGGGATACGAGATGACTGTTATGACACTAGACTTATAAGACTCCCTTTCACAGATTTCTATGTTTGTTTAGATGGCCTTGAATCCTCTTCACACCTATTTCAAGGCCCTAGAGCCTAGAGTAGTTGGTGAACCCTACAAACAAAAATTATAATATCTTTTAAGTTAAGCGTTGATTTTATGGGCTTGATTTAATCAAGGAATATGAATGTGAAACTTGTGGTGTTTGGAAGAGATGAAAAAGAAGAAAGTTTTAAATCACTTATGAAAAATCAAACTAGATACTTCAATTAAAATAAATGACTTTTAAATCTTTACAACTACAAAATTTTCAAAATGATATCTCAAGATCCTATAACCAAAAATTATCTAAAAGATATTTTTGTTACACAATGAAAAACTACTTATCTTTCAGAGAAAAAGAGAAGAAGGAACTTTGAAACATACATCTTTTCTTTTATGAATTTTTTTTTATGCTACTATAACCAAACTAAATCCATTAATCCAATTTTTTTTTTTTTAAGAAATGCTTAAACAAGAAAAAGAGAAGAAAAATATTCTTTTTGTTTTTCAAAGTATAAATTGGATAAAGAGACTATAAAACCCAAGACTCATACAGACCCTAGACCATCATGTAAACACAGGGACTCACAAGAATCCAGAGGAGGATCTGATGCTTATAGGTCAACTCTAAACCTCTAAGGAAAATAAAGAAGATCAAGAAACAAGTTAAAAATGAATCTTCAACCCAAACTAATACTACTAACAGAGACCCTGTAAAGTCCAAGAAAGGCCTGAGAGGCCCAAAGATTTTTCTAGGAAAGAGAAAAACTCTTTTTTTTAAAACCTTTGGAGACATAGAGACATGGGTTTTTGCACAAGTATCCCACGTATGTATGTGGGTTGTATACTTTGGAGACTATATATGTATGCAGGCTGGGCCAAAGCAGGGCGCATACACCTCTAAAATTTTTCAAAAATAAAAAAGGCTTGGCAGAGTGAATAGGTAGGGAAGGCTAGTAGGCACCTGGAAGGTGACCAAAAACCCTAAAATGACTCAGTAAACCTAGAAAACTCAAAAAGAAATTGAAAAAACCAATTTAAGCCAAAAACTCCCAATAAGAACCTAGAGAGACCACCCAGTGGAGTCACCATTCTGCTATAGAGGAAAATCCACCTATTACTATATCGAGTCAAAGTACAGGAAGATAAATGATCTCCCTTAAAAGGCAGTTCTATTTCTAAACTACCCCAAACAATCTAAACTTAAAAGATAAGAGAAAGGAAGGTAGGTGTACTTTAGGTCCTTTCAGCTGGTGTAGACATCCTTCGACTTTGTAGTTTCTTGGATTATTGATCTCCTCCAAAGATGACCTGCAAACAAATTATAAAAAAAAAGCTACAAGATATACTATATCTACTTATCAATTTTAGTGTTCAGATATAAATATAGATGCATTAATCAATTAGGCACAAAGACACAATGTTTGGGACATAAAAGAACTCTTTTATTCATATGTGAAGATTATAAAAGTTACAACCTTCTTATCGGAAAATGCTTTGTGAACTTGGTCTGGGATCCTCTTAATGCTTCTCCAAGTGGACCATTCTGTACTTGCCTCTCAAAACCAACTGATCTCTTTCAGAAAATGGAAATGGTTGTATAAGGAGAAAGGGATGAAGGGGAATGATGAGGCCAAATATCATAAAGGGATGCAAAACTTGGTCTATAAAGGGAAGAGATTTTGGCATTGTTTCTTTGTTCTCTTCTTTGGTATTGAAATGAGACCCCAAGACCTCCTTTTATATGGAAAAAAGATGGTTATTTGGTTTGGGGACATGATACAATGAGTAAAATGGTTGGAAAACCTCCAAATAGCCCATAAACTCCATCAAATTCCTTGCTGCTTTTTATTTTTTGCAACCTTTTGAGGTAAAAGTGGGATGTCTAGTATGCACCTACTGTATGTACGTGGGATTTATATTATGCAACATGCGTGTGTACATGGGATATAGTGCAACAAGACGTGTACATGCTCCAAAAAATGGCTTTTAAAGAAGGATCCTCAACAATAATTTGGAAAATTTTGTAAATGGAAAGGCCAATGCCATGTATGCATAGGTAGGGAATTTTTGGACTATAACAATACCTTTGGAATTTATTTTTCAGTGATCTCATCAAGCACTGTGTATTCTAGTTTTTCTTTTTCTTGTTTCTTTGCCTGCAACTAATTTGTGTACATGATATTCTCATTGAATATGACATGTATACTCCTAATGATTTTGTTATTTTCATAATCCCATAAGAGATAACCAAAATCATTAACA
>ML865477.1:10840-21994 GCA_009831015.1 Picea engelmannii | reverse complement strand
AGGTCAGATCTTTGTTTGTGCTTCTACATCTTGAATATATTGTGATCTCCATGTGTTGATGAATCTTGTATGCACTTAATAACTCAATAAATTAGTAGTAGTTAGTGATTCCAAGAAAGAATTTGGCTTGGGATCATTACATTCACCATTAATTAAGACTGCATATGAAACTAAGGTGACACAACTCATAATCCAATTTGTGACAGCTAAGCCAAAACCCGTTTTGATCAAAATCATCCTTATAAACTCCTAGTTGATAAAATCATAGGCTTTCTTAAGATCAAGTTTAAAAATGAGAGCCTGTTGGTTCTTATTTTTTATGCTATGGAGGCATTCCTGTGTCGTGCCCACCACATCTAGGATCTATTTGCCCTGAAGAAATCCCAATTGTTCTTCTACTAAACCTTTTGACAGAATAGGCCTCAACCTATTTGCCAACAATTTTGCAATGATTTTGTAACATAGATTACAGAGTGAAATAGGTCTAAAATCCCCAAAAGAGGTTGGTTTATTTGCTTTTGGGATTAAGACTAGAAATGTGGCATTTAGAGATTTTATAACTTCTCCCTTTCTCCTTTATTCCTCGACCATCCCTAACAGGTCCTCTCCAACCAAATCAAAATAATGGAGGAAAAACTCCAGAGTCCAGCCATCAAGTCATGGGCTTTTATCTTTGGAAAAAGCCTTTAAAATGCTCGATAGTCTTCTAAAGTGCACGATCTTTCTAAAAGACGAGCTTCTTCCCCCGAAACCATGTTAGGGTAAAGGCTTGCTAAAGAATTCTGATCTTCATTTATGATGCCCATTATTGATCCCAAATTTAAAAAAAAAATTACCGCTTCCTCTTTTAATTCCTTTTGACCCGACACTTCCTTTCTCCCCTCCGTCTGTATTTCCCAAATCTACTTACAGTTTTTACGATCACTTGCAAAGTGATGAAAATACATTGTATTCCGATCCCCACTTTTTAACAAGATCGCACAGCTCCTCTGTCTCTAGGTGTCTTCCTCTGCTGCTAATAGCTGCAATCTTTCAACTTCCTTCTATTTGATCTTGTCTGTCAACTCTACATTACTCAAATCTAAAAGGGAAGATTGATACAACGACTGTAAATCCTCTTCTAGAATGCCCAATTTTTGAGCCGAGAGGATTTTAAAACTTTTTACCCACCTCTTTATTACCGTTTTTAGACATTTAAGCTTCCATACCAGTCTTCTTTGCAAACTTGATTCCAGAAGAAACTTTGGGTCCTTCCATACTTCATTGACTAACTGAGAGAACTCTACCTCATGAATCCAACCAGAATTTAATTTGAAAGGATACAATTTGTGTTGAAAAAATCCATCTAATTGAAGAAATATTGGAGCGTGATTCAAGATGAAAGGATGCACCACCCAGGAATGATATCTAGCAACATTCCTTAACATGTCCATTGAAACAAAAGTCCTGTCTAATATTTTCAATATACTATTCACACCTTTCCTTCCATTCCACCACGTAGGCACTACCACATCTGACATTATGTCAACTAGACCTCCTTTAGTAAAGAAATCCCTTAAAAACAAAGCCAATGGGTCAGGGTGGCTTCTTTCTCCCTAGATCTCCCCTTCATTTAGAGTGAAATTGAAATCACCCGAGACTATCAAATTCTTAAGAGACGAGACCTCTATCCCACACCTTTTGCCAAAAAACTTTCCTATCACTGCACAATCCATAAACTTTTAGGAAAGATAACTGCTCCTTTAGCTCTAAGCTAGTACCTGTCACAAGTAAACCACCATAACATATGTAAGGTTTTAGATCAAACTTATCAGAGTCCCAAGCAACCAACAAACCCCCTGATCTGCCAACATAGCTTACAACATCTGAATACCACGATGATTTAATGTAATAAACCCCAATTTCGTCATAAAAAAAATTAAATTCTAAGTACATTAAGTTCTAAGTCAGTATGTTAGTTTACAATAAGAGGAATAACCTTGATTTTAAAACTATGTTACCCGGTGTATTCAAATTTATTTCTTAATATTACAGAACCATAGTCTAGTGTTTACTCTTCAACTTTTATTTAAGTTATACTCGCCTTGGTAAGTGGTTAAATGGTTAAATTGTAAAAAAAAGGGAATAGACATAGGCCTATGACTTAATATTTCGGCCTCCTCTTTAACACCCACTTCCACCTGTGTGCGCCCGCTTGAACTGCAAGACCCTTATCAACATAAAAAGGGTAAACAAAATCCTTGCTTTAGCGTTGGATTTATTGGGTTGGTTTTTACATAGGTGACCACAGACTTGGAGGAATTTTCTTCGGTCGACTGAGAGCCTTCGTAACCCAATAGACCTCCTAGTTGAAAGAAAACCCTAAGCTGGCAATAGATTGATCCTTACCCTACTTAACTTAGTCCAACCAACGACAATAACTAGACTAGGAAATGACGGGTTCGAGGAGTTCCAGACTTGTCCTCGTGGATAAATATATTAAAAGGGACTGGATGTGTTGACAGATGGAATTAAAGATCTGACCGAAAATTAAATGGGGTGGATGAGAAAATGAGAGTCACCATGTACCCTCATCTAACACAAACACACCACATCGCAACTGTCACATGGCACAATTCCTCATTATACTCACCACATTCAATATGCGTGTCTTAGGGTACAACCGAGGTCCATTATCATTTTTGTGTAAACCTACTCTGAGTAGAGTTCTGTGTTTTTCTTCTATTTCATGACCTTACTCTGTGCAGTGGTATAGTGACTTGGAGCACTTCTCGGATTACTCCTGTTTCGGTAAGTAGCCATCGGATTATATAAATTTTACTGTAGGCTCTTTCCACCTTGTTACATAATTATCTTCCAACGCATTTCTTGGAAGTAGTCGGAAGTTATTTGGATAAGGTCTTATACATGCATGTATGCTATACATAAAAAAATTCCTTGATACTGAAATCTCCCTGGCAAGTTATTTCTATTCAGATCGGGGAAAAAAAGGGTTTTTAATTCATCTATCATTGTTCTCCCAATACTTCTCGATAAATTCAGAAGACTGTAAAAAATTTCCTTATTTGAGAGCTTCCCAGGGAATAATAGTTAGCCTAACCCTTAAGCCAGGCTGGTACCCTAACTGGAAAAAAAATTGTTCGGGTTCTGCTCTGCTTGCCCCTTTTCTCATTCTGAGTGTATTACAGGGCATGTGCGTTTGGAGTATTCTTTCCTTTTGCCTCGTATTGACCTTGCATTTTTCCCTAACTTATTTGTAGAGTGTTTTACAAATCATTGGTATTGTTTTGTTGGTCCTTTATACTTCTAGAAATGGTCCTTGAGTTTATGCTTATTATGCACTGTTCCCGCATTCGTATACTGTTCTTTGTTCTGTTCCTTTCTTTGGTCGTTCATTGCTTCTTATCGCTAATGGTGGTCTCCTTTGTTTTGCGAGGGTACCCACCAGATAGATTTGGGCTCCTCTTCCCTTTCGGTCTGGACAGTACGCAGTTCATTGCAATAGGGAGCGATGTCGAATCCCCTCCAATTGAAGTTAAGGATTTCTTCGACTATACTTTCCTAGTTTATTAGATCTTCTTATTTTTGTTTGAACAAGTTGTAATTGTTTCCTCGAAAAATCATGTACAGGGGTTCCAGCCAAGAGCATACATGGAGGTCAAACTCTTTCCTCCCCTCAAGAGGTATTCGGGTTCCGTTTTATCCCTTTCCAGAAGCTTAGGTGATGCAGGAAATAAAAGGTTTAACTCTATGTGGTAGAGATTGTTCGTTTATGCTTCTATTATTTAAATTCAGGCCATAATGAGGGTCGACTGTAAAACTATAAGATTTCGCTGGAAGAATCAAGTCGGATTTTATTATGCTATGTCTTAACTCAAACAGTAATGGAAAGACGTTTCTCTGGCCACAGTTGGGTATTGACTAGATCTATGCCCTAGGTAGTTAGACAGGTCCTATGTCTCAAGTTTACGATTATGTCAATTATTTTTGAAACAGTCTTGTTTTATACAAATGGAATCCTATGTGGGTGGTCATTCCTTGATGGTAATGCCTTGCTATGCAGTCTATGGTAATGCTTTGTGTCAAAAAAGAGGAAGTAGTTGTATAATTAGATCGTTTCCCTATAATTCTTCTATTTCTTTTACGAATCCTTGGTTATATGATTTGTCTTCTTAATTAGTTTGATAGGGGTTCCTATGTAAGTGAGTTTTCGGTTGCAAACACCTACCTTTCATCAGTCCAATAAAGCCTATGCAAGAACCACATGCAATCTAATTTTGACCCTTTATATATCTATAAGAACAATTCTATATGTAATATATGTATATAAATATATATAGATATTTGTGATCCGTGTGATCCATAATGCCTCGTATTTCTTCTTTCAATATTATATGAGGAAGGAAACTTAGTTAAGTAATAAGAATTTTCTTTTGGATTTTAATTATAGATATACCCATAAAACTTATATGTATATACGTAGATTTGTTCAAAACCGATTATGATATTGATAGATCTGCCTAAAAGTTCAATTACAGGGATAAACGACATCTGTAACTAGACCTATCCTTGTCCAGTTCCATATACATAGATAAAATTTTTGTCTTAGAAATTTGTTTTCAGTAATAAACAAACACCCGTGGCTAGACCTATTCCTTTCAGGTTTAATGTACACAGACAAATATTGCCTAACAGTTTAATTTACATAAGGAAATAATTCCAGAATTGAAATCATCTACTATAACCCTCCTCCAAATGGACATATTTCATTCGTGGAAGATACTACGCTTTAAGACAAACAAATGTACTACATCAATTATATATATATATATATATATATATATATATATATATATATATATATATATATATATATATATATATAATCATTCAAACAGAAAAGGAAAAGATTAACATATCTGAACCTGGTTGCAGAAATGCAAAGGGAACAACCACATTCCTCCCAACCATAGAACAGGGCAGCCAAAATCACTTGCCCAATTCGCCGCCTAGCCTGACCATGAGTCCATGAGGGCTAACTCGGAAAAACTCCTCCTCAACAATGTCTTTCAGTTCCAGCAGATTCCTCTTGCCTCACACTCAATCAATAGTGTTCATAACAACAAGAAAACCCGTAGTCCTTTTCCCTAGCATACTCGGTCGCGTCCTGCCTCCTGACATATGCTATTTAACAAAACAAATGCTTTTTCCTAGGTCTTTCTTTCCCCCCCTTGGGAATTTTCGCATCTTTCTAAATCCTTGATTTTCAGGGGCTTACAATGGCCAAATCTCTGATTTTCCACTTGTAATAATCATCCCAGAGGTAGTTCCAACATGTTCCCCACTCATGGAGTCATGGTCAGCTGATTTTAACATGGTTGTTCCATTTGTCCTCCTGTAATTAATATAAAATATTCTGTTTTCATGCAAGTTTCATAGTCAAATAGTTAGTTGGGTCAAATGAGATCTCTGCCCAACAATCATAGTAATTAATTACAATTATCAAATTCGAAATTCGAAATCGCCATAAATGACAAAAATTTTCCAATTTCGAATTTACTAAAAACGGAATAATTTTCCAACAAATTTTAAATTTCGAAAATACTTTATTTCTGGGGATGTCACATCCTTTTCCCCTTCAATAAAACACTGTCCTTAGTGTTCGTTCCTTTCTTGGAACATGATTGGATGAGATTTCTGCAAATCTCCCTCCAACTCCCAAGTGGCCTCCTTAAGACTAAAGTGCTTCCATTGCACCTTTACCTGAGTGACGGCTCTGTTTCGAAGTGCTATTTCTCTCCAGTCCAGAATACGCAGGGGTTCCACCTATAACTCACCTTCGGGTTCCACCTGCACCAAGTTCCAATCAATCATATGAGTAGAGTCATGAACATACTTTTTCAACAAAGAAACATGAAAGACATTATGGATTCTTAAATTAGCTGGAAGTGCAAGTTGGTATGCTACGGGTCCAATTCGAGCTAGTATCTCGAAGGCCCCACAAAACCTGGGTGCCAGCTTGGCACAGTTTCCTAACTTCAACGAACGTTTTTGGGCTTTGACCTTCAAGTAAACATGGTCTCCCACTTGAAATTCCAAGTGTCTTCTTTTCTGGTTTGCATAGCTCTTCTGTCTGTCCTGTGCTTCTTTTAGGTTCTGTTGTACCTTCCTTACCATGTTCTCCATTTCTTGGAGCATTTCTTGTCCAACCATGAGTCTCTCAGCCATGTTCTCCCAGCTAATTGGAGTCGTACACTTCCTGCCGTATATTACCTCGAAAGGGATTAACTTAGCCGAAGTTTGGTACCCATTGTTATATGCAAATTCTACCAAGTGTAGATAGTCTTCCCACTTGTTTGGTTTTGTTCTTACGTACATGCAGAGCATATCCTCTACGATTTGGTTTGTCCTTTCGGTCTGTCCATCCGTTTGTGGGTGATAACTTGTAATGAAATTCAAATTAGTATTTATCCCTGCAAATAATTCCTTCAAAAAAGTGGATGTGAATTTTACATCTCTATCTGAAATCACCATTTTAGGAATTCCATGCAGTCTAAAAATTTATTTCATAAATATTTCAACAATGTTTATAGCTTTAAAAGTAGACTTTACAGGAATAAAGTGTGCAGACTTACTAAGTTTATCGATTATAACCATGATAGAATCATTCTGTTTTTGAGTTTTAGGCAAACCTGTTATAAAGTCCAGCGATATGGTCTCCCATTTCCATTCTGGTACTGGTAAAGGTTGTAAAAGGCCGGTTGGATGTTGGTGCTCGACCTTAACCTACTGAGAATCTTGGAACCTAGCCAAGTATTCTGCTGTTTCGCCCTTCATACTGGGCCAGTAAAATAGTTTTCTAAGTGCGGTTATCGTTTTCTGGTACCCTGGATGGCCAGAATACGGTTTCTTATGCACTTCGTCCAAGACTATTAATTTTAACTCTGCTGAATCTGGTATGTAAAGTTTGTTTTTAAATCGTACTAGTCCCTTCTAGTCGATACTTAGATCTGATTTATCTGAGTTTGCTGTGTTGCTTTGTAATTTTTCCATTATCTTAGTGTAATTTCCATCGTTTATACCTGTCGTCCTTATTCTTTGTTCCAGATCACTTTCTGCCCTGCTAATATTTATCTCAAATAATCCATGGAATCTTCTACTTAAAGCGTCTGCTACCTTATTTTCCTTACCCTTGATATGTTTGACCTCGAAGTCGAATTCGGTCAAGAAGGCTAGCCATCTTGCTTGCCTTGCATTAAGATCTGGTTGGCTAAACATATATTTCACACTGCTATTATCTGTCAATAGTAGAAATTTTCTGCCCATTATGTAGTCTCGCCACATTTTTAAGGCATGTATTACCGCTGCCAATTCTAAGTCATGAGTGACATAATTTCGCTCATGTTATTTTAATTTCTAGGACTCGTAACAAATCACGTGTCCTTCCTGAGTTAGGATGCCACCTAGTCCTTCTTTACTTGCATCAACAGATATGGTGAAGTGTTAATTTGGGTCTGCTACCTTCAATATAGGTGCAGTTGTCAATAATTCCTTTATCTTGTTAAAACTGTCTTGACACTTCTGTGACCAGTTAAACTTGGCCCCTTTCTTTTGTAATGACGTGATAGGGTAGGCTATCTCGGAGAACCCCTCTATAAATCTACGATAATATCCAGTCATTCCTGACCGGATATCCGCTACATCCTTAGGTACTAGCCATTCTATGATGGATTTTATTTTCTCAAGGTCTATGACAATGCCTTCTGCTGAAATTACATTTCCTAGATATTGTATTTCCTTTTGATAAAAGTCACACTTATCAAACTTGGCATACAGTTTGTGTTTCCTCAACATTTGTGGAACTATTCTTAAGTGTTCTTCATGTTCTTCCTCTGTTTTAGAATAGACCAGAATATCATCGATAAATACTAGCACAAACTTGTCTAAGTATTGACTGAAAATATTGTTCATTAGGCACATAAACGTGGCTGGCGTGTTGGTGAGTCCGAACGGTATGACTACGAATTCGTAGTGTCCATATCTTGTTCTAAAAGCTGTTTTGCTTATATCTTCATCCTTTATCCTAATTGATGATAACCGGATCGTAAATCCAATTTCGAAAAGATCTTGGCCCCCCCTACTTGATCAAATAGGTCATTTATCGTAGGTAAGGGGTACTTGTTCTTAATAGTCATTTTATTCAATTGTCTATAATCGATACAAAGTCTTAGAGTATCGTCTTTCTTTTTCACAAAGAGGACTGGTGCCCCCCATGGTGAAACACTCGGTCTGATATACTCTTTGTCCAACAATTCCTGTAATTGTATTTTTTATTTTGTCAGTTCTGGTAGACTCATTCGGTAAGGTGCTTTCGGGATAGGGGCTGAACCAGGTAGTAGGTTTATGGAGAAGTCTATTTCCCTTATAGGAGGTAATTCTGGTATCTCATCCACAAACATGTCTCTAAATTCATGTAGGACAACAAAGTCTTCTAACTTTGACTTATCATTTTTTTCTAACAGGTTCGCTACTTGGATGGCATAAACTTGACATCTCTTTCTCATACATTTCTTGAGTTGCATCGATGAAACTTGTCTGACTGATACAGGTTTTGGTATACCTTGGGTTGTTCTAGTAGTGCCAAAATCATCGTTATAGTTAAGTATCTTTGTATAACAATCTAGTACTTCTTTGTGTTGTTCCAACCAATCCATCCCAATAATCATATCGTAAGATCCTAGTGGTAGGATGTTCATATTTGTTCTTATACTTTGACCATCTAAGATGAACTCAAAATCAGAAATAAAGTCAACTACTTTCCTTTTAGTTCCCATTGCTAGTTGTACCAGCCATGATTTTTCATGCTTCAGTTTCTTAAGTTTATTTGACTCTACTACATCAGGAGTAATATAACTTAACATAGATCTAGGGTCAATTAAAACAAAAATTCTAGTGTTATTGATTTTACCTTCGATTTCTACCACAGAGGACTGGTGGTCAGCTTGCCGACCATCTATGGCTGCATTTATCCGATGCAGGCTTTTGCCCACGTCACCCACCATCGAGGCTTCCTGCAAATTATGAACAATAGCTTTGTTTGTTGAAATTAAACATGGACAATTCCTCCTTAGATGAGGTTCTCCACATTCCCAACACTTTAATGGTTCGCGGGGGATGTCCCTGAACTTCTTCGTCCCCAGATTTACCAGTTTACCGTTTCCTTGCGTATTCAAATGGTTGAAGTGAAGATCTTTTCTCGGAAAGCTTTTTGTTGCATTCCGATAAGGAGTTGGTTGGTATCCCTTCTTCTGCTAGTTCATTCGATCTTGTTTCTTATCCTTCCAGGCTTTAACAAACTCTACCCACTGTTTATACTAGTCATAGCACATTCATGCTTTCCTGAATACTTCACTCAAGGATTTGGGGTTTTCAAACTCAATTCTATCCCTGTAGGATTGTGGCAAACAACTTAAAAATCGTTGGATTTTTACCTTATCCTCCCAGATGTATGGTACGAACCTGAGTAGTTCCAAAAATTTATTTATAAGGTCCTCCATTTTCATCTGTACAAGTCATAATTCGTAAAATTCTTTCATTTTCCTTTCATAATATCTTTCAGAAAGGTACTGTTTCTTGAAATACTTCTTAAAATCAGACCATTCGAACTGTTTCTCCTTTAGGCCCTTGGCCAACTTCAGGTCTTGCCACCAAATGACGGCCTTCCCTTTCAGATTGTAGATGGTCATTCTGACCTTCATGTTGCTGGAATAGTTGTAGATTTGGAAGTATTTTTTGATGTCTAACAACCATGCCTCAACTTCTTCTCCTGTCCTGGATTCTCCATCAAAGGTAGTTGGTTTAATCTATTTAAGTTCTCCTTCAAGGTGATCTACTTGTTTTCTTTTCCTATCTGTTATAGTTTTGTCTTCAGCTAAAGGTGTTCCTTCAGATGAACTGTCTCATTTTTCTGTTTTCTGCCCAGAGTTCTTGGAGGCCCTTTTGCTGACCTCTTCGTCATGGTTATCCTCCTTTGGACTTTTCTTGGTCACTATACTACGCATCAGGACTTCATTTATCTCTTGTTGTTCCTGCTGTGCTTTCTTCAATTTCTCATTGTCTGCTTTGAAAACCTGCAACTCAACAATAAGATTCCTCATTGTTTCTAGTACTTTCATAGGAGAGCTTCCGTCACTATTCTGTCATGGATCTCCATGAGGTTCCTGTTCTAGATTTCCTTCCATTCTGATTTCTACATCATCTTGAGCTGCCATAATTCACACAAAATAGAAAAGGTTTTCTATTTGTAATAATATAGGTTTATTAGTTTTGCATAAAAACAAAAAAATATATATATGCCAAGAAATTAATGTGGCCCTGTTCAAGGCCTAGTGTTGTAAACTTTGCTCTGATACCATATGTAATAAACCCCAATTTTGTCATAATTTTTTTTTTCTTCTAAGTACATTAAGTTCTAAGTTTGCATGTTAGATTTACAATAACAGGAATAACCTTGATTTTAAAACTATGTTACCCGGTGTATTCAAATTTATTTCCTAATATTACAGAACCATAGTCTAGTGTTTACTCTTCAACTTTTATTTAAGTTATACTCACCTTGGTAAGTAGTTAAATGGTTAAATTATAGAAAAACGGGAATAGACATAGGCCTATGACTTAATATTTAGGCCTATGAGTGGGGAACATGTTGGAACTACCTTTGGGATGATTATTACAAGTGGAAAATCAGATATTTGGCCATTGGCAGCCCCTGAAAATCAAGGATTTAAAAAGCTGCGAAAATTCCCAAGGAGGGGAAAGAAAGACCTAGGCAAAAACATTTGTTTTGTTAAATAACATATGTCAAGAGGCAGGACGTGGTCGAGTATGTTGGGGAAAAGGACTACGGGTTTTCTTGCTGTTATGAACACTACTGATTGAGTGTGAGGCAAGAGGAATCTGCTGGAACTGAAAGACATTATTGAGGAGGAGTTTTTTCGAGTTAGCCCTCATGGACTCATGGTCAGGCTAGGGAGCGAATTGGGCAAGTGATTTTGGCTGCCCTGTTCTACGGTTGGGAGGAACATGGCTGTTCCCTTTGTCTTTTCGCAACCTAGTTCAGATATGCTAATCTTTTGCTTTTCTGTTTGAATGATT
>WSFP011428221.1:0-21994 GCA_009831015.1 Picea engelmannii | reverse complement strand
TTTATAAGAAGCTACTACAAAAAATGAGTTCGCAGCGCCCTTGTCTATCGGTTCGCAATGCCACTTTGCAGCACCAATTTCAAGAATTTTACCAAACCCCCTCCTCATCCTTTCAAAATGGTATGAAAAAATTCATAGATTACATGGTATCTCTGGGGCTGTTGTGAATGTTGATAAGTCCGAACTTGAGTGTCTGCAACCTATCCAAACTACAACCCTCTCTTTCCTCCAGTTCCCAGCGCTTCTATTTGTGAGTTCGTAGAGCCAATTTCAAAATGGATCATGCACTTCAAGGAAGATGTTAGAAAGTGTAGTGACATAATCCTTGAAAATGGTTAAAAAGCAAGTTCCGATAACCATAAAATATTTTTAAAAAGATCCTTTAAAGAAATGATTAGAGATGAAATAAAAATGTACTTGGAGTACGCTGCAAACTATCCTAGTGAGTTGGAAGCACAAAAAATTAACTTGAGTTGACCCTTGTGCGAATGGATAGTGACAAAAGGAATCTCAGGTACAGGCTGGAGGTGTGACATATCAGAATCATGATGGAGAAAAACAAGAGTGTGACTTGTAAGGGTTTAGATCTTGACATGACAATCATGATATGACTCAAACTTTAGGCTTAGGATAAACATAGCCCTATTCCTTTTGGAACCGACTGTAACCATATGAACACATTCTAATAACTTCAAAAACTATTTTCCATGAACCCTATGTCTCAAAAAATTAAAACAAAAAAGACTTGTTGACCCATACAACCTTATGTGTTAACATTTGGCTCCATAGGGGATGGCATGCTCCCTATGAGCTTCCAAGAACATGCAAATCTAGTGCCTTATCCATTGGGCTATGGAGTCATCTGTGAAACCAACCTCAATAACACTACCAAAATCATCCACTTATTCAAGCAAACTGATAAACCTGTTGCAAACTGACTTCATACTGTGCAATTTTAAGAAAAGCAAATGCTCGGGAAGCGATATTATTCCCTACGCTACCCTACTTAACCAGATCTCCAATTTTCTCAAGTAAATGCAAATTTCCATAACAACCATTCAAGTAAATTCATGATTGAAATAATCCCATCTATGCCACTGATTAATATATAATAACATAAATATAACAACATCGATAGAAACTCCTTCAAAGAATCATACTCACTGACAAGTGTCGGTGAAATGATGAAATATGAAATCTTCAGAGAATATGAAAGATATGACTCCAATAAAGCTGCTACTTGATCCTCAAAACCAAGATCACAATCATGCTGATTCATTAAAGATGACTACCAATGCATACATTCCCCTTTGCTGGAAAATAGATGACCTTCTTGTTCTTTCGAGAGAAACTCTTGATCATCAAGAGTGATAATTTCCTCTTCAGAATAATGATCACATGATAATTGTATAATAGAAGCTAAAAAATTATGATTATGATCAACTAAAAATATGTAGTTATCTATACAATCATCCTTTACTGCATGCTCAAACTGATTTGAAAAATGAACACTAGTATGGTCTATATCTCGATCCACAGAAAAATATGAAAAAACTGACAAATTTTGTCCCAAAACTGAATCATACTTACACTCTCCATGTTGTTCATGTGCATGCATATCTTCAAGGTAAGTATGATCTCTAATCCTTTTGCAAGCTCGAATTTTCTCCTCATCTTTTTCAACATCCTCAAATGACCGTCTTAATGATGAATATTTCCTTTCTCTCAGGAGAAGGACAATATCTGGATGCTGAGCTGCTATGTAGTAAACCATAGTTGCAATCTCAGAAGGATGGATCTCAAATGGCATGCTATGATAAAAACTGTAAAACCTCTTATTGAAGATAGCCAGAGCTTCATCTTCTTTTCTCCTCAAATCATGAAAATCATCTAGGTATTGATCAAAGGACTTATTCTCACCTCAATACTTTGAAAATGCATAATATAACTCAGTTCAAGAACTAATGGAATCAACTACCAAACCTTTAATCCACAAAGAAACATCCCCAAACAAGGATTTGGAAAATAACCTCATGGTAACATATTCATGCACTATCTCAAACTGATCGAAAAAATTCTCAAAAGCTCCCAAATGCTTCTCGACGGTGATATGATATTCTCTAGAAAAATAAGGAAGATAATCAAATATGTTAAGAGGATAAGGATGAAGATGAGATGGAATATTTAAAGGTTAAAACATTTTCTCTCTAATTCTAGTTTGAATAGCAGTGGGATGAAAATGAGGTTTCACAAGATGATTGCAAGGTATAACAAAGACTTTAGAAGGTAAAACAACCTCATTATTCTCATGACTATAAGGATGCTCAATTTAAGGAGGGATTGAGATATGAACTTCATCTTTCTTAATAGGCGGAGATGAGGAGACATGATCAACATCTACAACACATGAAGAGTGGAGACCTTCTTCTTCCAAAGAGGGATATACAAATGAATGTTGATGATCATGAGATTAAACAAAGAAAAGGATAATCCTTTTTATATTTAAAGGGAAATACATGAATGAATTGATGAACAAGAACACAAGTTAATAGAGAAGACTAATGAGATGATACCTGGTTTTTCCCTTCCATATTTTCATCTTTCTGTCAGTAGAATCTTTCCTCTAGTGGAGTCTTTAATTGTGGAGTCGCCAGGTAGATGATTATAGTCATTTTTTTTGTCCCTCTCTTGTCTACCATCAAGAGCTGGATCTATGTTGTTCTCCCAGGGAAGACTACTTCACACTTCGCTTCCCAACAACGACGCCAAGAATGTTAGCACTAGAAGTCACCATAAGATTGCATAGAGGATAAGTCCAATAACCATTTGATTTAAATGATTAAAATAGGTTATACTTGGTGGATCAACAAGAGAAAAGTAAAAGTAAGAGGGAAACAAACTGCTTGCAAATGCATTCTATTGGGCATGGATTCATAACATTCTGTAGATCAAAGGAAATCATGCTTCCTACTAGAAAAAAATCATTATGTAAGGATGGGTAGAAGAATAAAAGATGAAAAAAAAATAAGAATATCCACTTAACATAGATCCTCTTTGCAGAATAGATTGAAAATGATCTTGAATAGAAACAATGACTAATAGGCCATCTACAACAAATCCTTTTCTTCTCAGGGATCCATTAATCATAGGCATCCTTTGATCCTAAAATCCTGCAATATAGTCAATCAAGAAGATTACAAAAGAAAAGGGAAAAGAAGAAAACAATCTGATAAACAACTCCCATGAATCTCTAGTGGTAGAAATGCTAATTACAATAGGCCCTCAAGCTTACAATTGAGCAACTAAACTACTCCTCAATATTTCTCCTCTCTTGGATCATGAATCCAACCCTTTTCTCATAAAAAACCCTTTCATTTATAGTGAATAATATCTATCTACCCTAAGTAGGTCGAAACCAAGGATTTACATAGGATCCTCCTCCATTTAGGAGTCTTGTTACAAAAGATTCCAACAAAAGCCTAACAAATTCCTATTTTTTTGGGATTTTGTCTATAATGATAAATGCCTTTTGAACAGGTCTTTCCAATTGATTTGGAGATGAAACACATGTCCCTCATGTCCAAATAACTCCTAGGAGACCATTCGAACCTTCCTTGATAGGTAACAACCTCCAAATAAGGTGAATATCCAACAACTATGAAAAATAGAGAGTTTGCAGCGCACTGATGTTTTAATTATATCTCTCGAATTCCAAATTGGGTCATGCTAAAATTTGGCCAACAAGTCAATGCCATTATCATGCTCCTCCACACACAATTTCAAAAAAACTCACATCACAGTTTTAGAGTTATGATCAAATATTTAGAAGCAGCTGCTACATGAAATGAGTTTGCAACGCCCTTGTCTGTCGGTTCACAACGCCAGTTCTCAATGCCAATTTCAATAATTTTACCAAACCCCCTCCTCATCCTTTCAAAATGGTATGAAAAACTTCATAGAGTACATGGTAGCTCTGCAGATGATGTGGATGTTCATAAGTCTTAACGTGAGTGCCTGCAACCTATCCAAGCTACAACCCTCTCTTTCCTCCAGTTCGCATCACTTCTATTTATGAGTTTGCAATGCCAATTTCAAAATGGATCATGCACTTGAAGGAAGTTTTCAGAAATTTTGGTGAAACAATCCCTAAAAATGGTTAAAAAGAAAGCCCTGATAACCATAAAATATTTTTGAAAATATCCTTTAAATAAATTATTAGAGATGAAAGAAAAATGTACTTGGAGTATGCTACAAACTCTCCTACTAAGTTGGCAACATACAAACTTAACTTGAGTTGACCCTTGTGCAGATGGATAGTGACAAAAGGAATCTCAGGTATAGGTTGGAGGTGTGACATGTCAGAATCATGATGAAGAAAAACAAGAGTGTGACTTGTAAGGGTTTAGATCTTGACATGGAAATCATCATATGACTCAAAGTTTAGGCTTAGGCTAAACATAACCCTATTCCTTTTGGAACAAATTGTAACCATATGAACACAACCTAGTAACTTCAAAACCTATGTTCCATGAACCCTATGACTCAAAAAAAAATAAAAAAATACATGTTGACCCATACAACCTTATGCGTTAACATCACCCACGTGGCTCCACCTCATTCATATGATCCTATATGGCACTGACACGACCTCATTCATCATCCTCTAGTGATGACATGACCACTGGAGGGGAGGTTGCAGAGGATATATCTCTGGTCTTCGTGCATAACAGGCCTTTGGCCCCTTCGATATTATTGTATAGGTCTACAAAATTCCCCAGAGTTCTTAAGTCCAAAGGACTCTTTCCACTCGAGGATCTATGGTAGAGACTCTATCAACCCTCGGATCTGGCGACTGATATTATCCACATTTATCACATATATTAGACTTGATAATAAGGGGTGGTCCCACGCTTAATTCGTGACCAATCCCACAATGCCACATCATCGTGGCATACATGACTTGTCCAATATAGGTTGGACACCACACACAGGGATTTTGGCACTTCGACACTTAATGCACCATCCTACATCCTCACATATCTTAGAGTCCCAGAGTTCTGAAGTTACAGATTCTTGAATTAGGACTTCACCGAATTGTTTATGTTGTTTCCCTATAGTTGATCGAATGGTTGAGAAGGTTCCCAACCAACCCTTGATTAATGGTCCACAACGTTCCCTATTCCTCCCCTTGATTTGACGGTTGGCAGGATTTCTCCACATTGGGACCTCGACGACTTCATGTCCCTTATAGGTATTACTTCCATGCTCCTTTCTGTGTTATATTTTTAAGATCCTTTATGGGAGTGGGATTTACTATGTAACTTTCACATTTAATCTCTTTTTCCAAATACTTTAGACTTAATCCCTTAGATTGGATTATACAATTAGCTATTTCTTTTAATGTGTATTTCTTTCTCTCAGCAACACCATTTTGTTATGGTGTATATGGAACAGTGTGTTGCATTTGGATGCCCTGTGAAGTGCAGTAACTTGTAAAATTGTTGTTCACATATTCACCTCCATTATCTGTTCTTAACCTTTGAATTTGATGACCACATTGGTTTTCTACAAGGGCCTTGTAGGCCAAAAACTCTTCAAACACTTCGCTCTTAAGTTTTAAGAAGTAAACCCAAGTGCATTTAGAAAATTCATCAATGAAAATGAAGAAATATTCTCACCCAAAAAAATAAGGAGAATAAAGTGGACCATACAAGTCACTGTGAATAATCTACTAAGAGGCCAAGGACTGCCACAAGGAATGTTTTTTATAACTGTCCCGGTGATGTTTTATGAGAACACAACCAACAAAAACACCATATTTGCAAGAAACAATAGAAAGACCAGTCACCATCTATTGATTTCATATTTGTTGCAATGAGTGAAGTTTAGATGACCAAACCACTCATGCCTAATGTTTCTCAAGTCATTGCCATGAACAACAAAAACTAATGGAAAATAAGATGACTGAAAGTTGTCAAACTTGTACAACCTGGTAATATCATCAACAATTTCAGTTGCAAGGACATACTTAGGATATTTTAGATCCTTCATTACAACTTGGTGAGGTGGAAACTCTACGACTTTACCTTCAATTGAATAAGTGATTTGATACACTCATAGAAGGTTGGAGGAAATAATTGGAACACATAATACATTATTGAAAATACTAGTATCTATTTGAATTGTTATGGACCCTACAACACTAAGAGATCTATCATCAACAAAAAAAATTTTCTTGGTGTTACATTCATTTAGAGAAGAAAATATGGCTTTATCCTTATCCATATGATAATATGATCCATAATCAATAAGCCACTCATAAGAAGAAGAAGTAGAAGTTGCATTGAAGGAAAAACCAAAAGCATAAAGTGCATGTCCATGAGAAGAATAGTTAGAAGAAGAAGATTCAATATTGATGTTGTTCTTGTTCATCGTTGCTTCCTAAGATTCCATCTTATTAAAAAAATTATACTCCACATGACCATCTTTCCCATAAAACTTGCAATTTTCTCCACCAGTCTTCTTACTTTTGGTCTTTGCACCTTTGTCACTAGTAGGAGAAAATGTTGGGTGAGAGGGTTTGGGACCTTTTTTTTCTTGTTGTTGTGGTGAGGATGTTGCTTCTTGGGATTCTTGGATTTGATTTTTTGTTGGACCACTAAGGCTTTGTTGGATATACCTGCAGTGTTGATCAATCCAAGTTGCACAAGATTATCTTGCTCTCAATTTAGAGCATCAAAAAAGGACTCAAGAGAGGTTTATTTATAGTAAATCCTTAGATATTCTCTCTTGGCGAAGAAGGTAGATACAAAAAGAGAATATGCACTACCTATCTTAGAAAGAATAGAATATATGCATCAATCTTCCTTCATATCTAGTTCACATTCTCCACACAAAATTCTATTTTTTTTTAAATTAGACAAGTAATCTTCAATGCAAGGAAAATCATTTCGAATTAAATTCATTAACTATTTTTTCATCTGGTGCGATAGATTAATATTGTGTTTACCAAAAAAAACTGCAATATTTTCCCAAGATTTATTGGGTGCATCAAGTCCTTGAAGGTGAAACCTTAAATCAAGAGAAATGGGAATTCTGATTATTCCACATGCTTCATCATTCCTATTAATCCATTTGGCATACTTGTCATCATCAATGGGTTCTTTTACTTTTACCAAGGTAATCCAATATAGTCCTTTACTTCTTAATACATCCTCCATATGAGATTTCCATGAGTAGTTGGTACTTTTAAGAAGTATATCACTGGTAGAATCCATATTAAATATGGAAATAATATAGATTTAAAATATGACTCTGATGATCTAGATAAAATTCTCTCGGAAAAATATGTTGTTTAAAAACAAACGTTACTCAAAATGGACTTCGGATGTGAAAGTTATTCCCTCTTGAAAAAAGGCATAAACGATAACCAAAGAGCCATGTGGCAAGTAGAAGTTGGTCCATGTGGTGATACCCCTCCTTATAATAGTCTCACCTTTACAAATAAGTTGTTTATGAAGTAACCCACTTTTATAGAATAAGTAGGGGTCACTTTTACAATGAAGTTACTTTATAAATGAAAGTGGCATGCAAAATAAATAACTTAAATAAAATATTAAGACTAATTTATAATGAAAGTGGCATGCAAAATAAATAACTTAAAATAAAATATTAAAACTACTTATAGTGATTCCCTTTTATAATTGAAGTAAATGCACTTTACAATGGATGCATCAACTTTTTCAAAAAAAGTAACAAAAAAGATATTTGAACTCAAGACCTCTTACTTAATAAAACAACTTTTAACCAAGTGAGCTAGTGAAAAACATATTATATTGTTTAGAAGGGGGATTGGGGATGTTGTTTTTGTTGTTGTTGTGGAAGACGGCCTTGGAGAGCATTCTTTATACCTTTGGATGTCACTGAAATAGTCCTATCTTGAGCAAACAAAAATCTTTTCGAGTGAAAGAAAAGACATTCCTAACTGAAACAAGCACTGTAAATGTAATGGAACAGTCCTCTAAGCTCATAAATGTATGCAAATGGAAGAAGATATATATTCAACAACACAACTTCAAGAAATTGATCTACAATGAAAGTGGGTCTTCAAATGCACTCTGATACAATGTCCAAAAAAATAGGTATTCCAACACAATACAAACACCTTCAGTAAGAAGTCACACAACCATATCAAATACCAACACATCGATGTTTTTCCATGGTAAAACCCCTACAAGGAAATATCCATGGCCCCAACTAACATGGCAAAATGGAGCAATTTATTAATGCAAAAGGAAAATATTATAGAGATATTTACAAGAGAACTTCTCACAATTGATCATCGAAAAAGGACCCTCCATGTTCTTTAAATAGATATCATGGACCAATACAGTGTTAAGCCACATATCAATGTAGTCTTTAAGATTGAGGAGGATATAATCTGTCTAATCACTCTATGTCAAGAACATATTGTGACTATCAAATTACCCAACTACAAATACATACTAATGCATACTAAAGAAACACATACATTAATTATATATATATATATATATTAGAAAATAATTTAATTAAGATATTGAAGTCCATATATGCATTGTAGCAATTTGATATTGACACTTTTGGAATAGAAATTCACAATTTTATAATCAAAATTGACCCTTTTGGAATCTAAATGATTCAAAATTCACATTTTTTGAATCAAAATTCACACAATTGAAAACCAATATTCACACTTTCATAATCTGATTTTTCACTTTAAAAATATCGACATTAATACTTTTAGAGTCAAAAGTCATAATTTTTTAGTCTAGATTCTTAGTCATAAGACCAAATTTAATAAAATTGGGATTCTACTTGGAAGGAAGTAGATAGTTAGCAAGATTTAATGGTGGAGGGTGGTTTACAATCGGTTTTATCCCAAGCCTACAATATTCTTTTATTTTTAGAATCCATGTGTCATATCTCCCGACTCTCATGTAGGCAGAGTAGTAATCTCAAAGAAAGGAAGGAAGAAAAAGTTCATTCCACTTGATTTTTCCTTATCACCTCACAACACTTGAACTAGGGGGGATACAAAGACAAAGATTTGAGTGGAGGGATTTAGTACTAGTTGCTTCAATATATTCCTTTGAAACTAATGGTTTTTTTGTTTGTTTATCTTGATTAAATTTGGCCTATTGTAATAGAAAATAGGTTTTTATCTGTAGGGAAATTCATGGGACAACACCTTTACTTACTTATAGATGAATGCAAAATGCACCCAATTGCGAGTATTGGTTTTCTTATAAATATATTCTACTATATTTCAAGTGGATACACTCCTAACTTTGTACTTTTTTATCACATTATCAAATTACACAACTTTTTCTTTGGATAAAAAAACAAATATCAGAGAAAAACATTATATAAGTTATCAATAAATATTTTTTTTGATAAAAACTTGTATTATATACAACATCATTAGTACATGCAATTGGGTCTAGCCCATTTTTATTGTCAATTATAGTGAATAGAAGGACATAAATATTGATAAAATTACTGTACAATGAAGTGGTAAGGAAATTATTTCAACATATAACATTTTTTATAGAATTTTTTTAATTAATAAGTAAAAATTGGATGATGTCTTTATTGAGAATTTAATTTAATAATTGTTAAATCATTATATGGTGGATTATTCTCTCTTCGTGGCCAAAATGGTGGCTAACGACCATTGTAAAAAGTGCTTAACCTTCTTTCTTCCTTGCTAGAATAGTATGGCCATTGTATGAAGTATATAATCCATTTTCTTCCTTCGCATAATCAATGGTCATTATAATAAATGTACACACAATTAATTAATTAAATAAAAACCTCACAATTGTCTCTTGCAAAAGAAAATCTTTTTTTCCCAAGAAAAAAAAACGCGTTCTTTAAGCCCGCAAAGCACAATACAAAAAAAGTGAGTATAGGTGCATACAAAACTTACAAGACAATGGGTGTAGATCGCACTTATCAGAGTAAAATTACACAATTAATCATGTGTAATTCTCGACCCTTTAAAAAATAATACTTTATCTTTCCTTTCTTCTCCTTCTTCTATTTCACCCTTTGCCACCCCTCTCAGGATGGAGCCACAATAATTAACTATATGTTAAAAGGTGAGTTATTAGGGTTCATATAGAGAATAAATTATTTATCTAAATTGTAGCTAGCATTATCATCTAGTATCTTATTTCCACCTAGAGAGCCTTCAAGTTCAATGATATTCATCGAGTAGGAAATTTCGATATCCATATCTTCTATTATATCCCTTGAGAAATGATTGGATTCCCCAATCAATGCTTGCACTTTCTGAGTAACCTCATTCTAATTATCATCATTAGAAAATTTCAACTTTTTCTTTTGATTTGGTCCCTTTTTTCTCGAGAGGATGTGCTCGAGCATCAAGACAAGTAACTTGTATATGTCCTAGAAGTTGACATATCTAACATCTAAATGTTGTGTTCTCATAATATAAGAACTAAGGGTAAAATCATGAAGCTGGGTAACACTTTTGTGACAATCGGGTCTCAAAAATTTCTAGTAGCAATTTTTCGACCGAAAATTTGCACGTCAAATTGAACGGCGCCTTCGAAATTCGTGTACAATGTTTTTCGGATGAATTATTTTTCCGTGGTAAGCATATTTCAGCCAAAACGTTTATTTTTAACGGATTCCGTTAAAAACTAAGTTTCGGCCAAAAGAATATTTCGACCGAAAACATGAAAATGGGACTGCTTGCAGGAAACTACAAATTCTCTCCATCTTACTTGATGTTTGGAGGTAGTGGACTCCTACAAATACTCAAAATTTAGTTTCCGAATTGATACCAACATTTTAAAAATTGATTCTACTTTCATTAGATATAATTTGTTTTCATTTTCATTGTTTTTATCTAATTGTATTTAATTTTATAAAAAAAATCACTACATAATATTTTTAGGTGAGATTATGATTCGGTGAAATGAAAAATCCATATCTCTAAAACTTCATGGTGGAAAATTATGGAAAATTATGGAAAATTTATATTCATAATCCTTAAACTATTCTTTTCAAAAGGGTATACTTAGATTTTACTTTTAAGTAAAAATTAAGATAGATACAAGGTGTAGAAAAACATGTGTTTAAAATCTACAACATTTTCAACTTGGTCAACTTCAAAACATTCTAGAAATTATAATATTCATTAGTTAGATTCAAAATTATAGTCATAAGAAAATAGAGTCTCTGCAGATTGTTGCAGTATATTTCGTTTCTTAAAAACACAAGTTTAATAATATATACATTGTTTTAGAAAAGCGTTACTCATTATCATTCCTATCCTGTTTAAGGTACATACTGTTAAACAATTATCAAAATGAAATATCAAATCGTGATAAAATAAATTTGAAAAATAGTCATTGGAAAGCTAACAAAATTCTTCACACGTTTTGTTTTTACTGTAAAGTGAAATTATAAATAAAAAAAATACTTTTGTATGCCGGAAGATGAAGAACTTGTGAAAATACAATTTTTTTTCTCATAAAACAAGCAAAAGTGTAACCCATCTTCATGATTTTACCCCTAAGTGTGTTTAATTTTTTTCTATCTAAGAATCATTTTTTCCAAAATAACCTTACTAATATCTCTCAGCACATATCCGACTTCAACTCTCTCAAGATCTAGTTTTATGTAAGTGCCCAAAGAATTTTCATTATCCTAAAAAATCGTTAAATACCATAAATACAAAGGAAAATTGGGAATGTGAACCCAAACGAAAATTTGAGTAATTCACATAGAATTAGGATCAAATTTTGGGAACCAAGGGGTTATAAAAAGTCCCACATTTTTCCAAAACAAAGGACCCTCTTGAAAGACTTTCTTATATTCGACATGATCATGGAATTGAGTAATTAAAAAACCTTTGGAGGAAAGAGAGATATCATAATTATTTTCCCGATTGAGTAAGTCCACTAATATAAAGCTAAAGTAGGAGGCCAATACCTATTAAATAGGTAAATAATTAATTCTTTCTCAAAAACTAAACATCGATCAAAGACCTCCAACACTGTAACCTCCACCAATTGCACCTCATTAACATGCTCTATGATATATGTAATAGGAATAGGAGAAGGCTTCGAAGAATTTGAAAAAATAGAGTTGTTTTTTACTACATCATGAGAAGAAATAGGTTTTCAAGTTGAAAGCACCTAAGTGTCCAACACTCCATGCAATCGTAGTGCCAACATGACAGTTGAATCTTTGCAAATATTATAATCAAATATCTAGGATAGATCCTCGATTTGTTTACCCTTCTAAATAAGATTTTGTTGGGAAACAAGAATCCCTAGGCTATGATCCAATTTTCTCTTTAAATCCACCACATAACTAGTAGAAATCATTCACATGGATAAGGTTTTAAAAGAAGAAATCTTAATCATAATCTATAATTTTATCTTTGTATCAAATTCTTTAACAAAAAATTGTCATACAGGGTTTTCGTTAAACACTTGGCATGTAAAAATTCTATCAAATTCTTTCCATGCATCCTTGGAATCACTTCTATGTTTCTGACCTCCAATGCTATAATAAACTGACAATAAAAATGATTGGCATGTAAGTGTTTCATCAAACACTTGGTGAGTAGTTGTTGGCGCTTTGGTACCTAAGCTTCTAGGTAAATGTGGTGCAAACATTGTTGCAAACACTTGGAAGACATCTTGTACTATGAACCATAGTTCGTATCCATGAGGTCTGACATATTGTACTATGAACTGTAGTTGGAATCTGAAAATTTATTGTTCTCTTGAAGTTGAATAATAAAACAATCATTTGTTGAGTTGCATAAAGTCTTGTACCATTCAATTGTGTCATTGATGAAGGAAGAAAATTAGATAACTTGGACCTTTCCAAGAATAACATCAATAGTGTCATCTTCAATACCTTCGATTTTTTTTATGACCTTCTCGATGAAGGTAGGTATGAAGAATACTTCATGTCATCAACCTTGAAGAGGGTCATTTGGATCCCCGTTATCATTTCTCTTGTTACAGTGACCATGGGCGCTTCACTTTATTGATCAATATCCTATGAAAAATAAATTCAATACATTGTAGGTATTCGAGGGTGATGCAGGGTATTGAGGAGTTTATAGATATTGGGGGATACAAAAAGGGGGATCTAGTGAGGGGCTTTCAACAAAATGATTTTGGGAGGTAATTCTCAATATCTAGTGAAATTAGTGGTATTATTTAATATCTCACAAACACATTTTTTTGTGGTGTATATAGAATAATGTGTTGCATTTGGTCTAGATAAAATGCTCTCGGAAAAATATGTTGTTTAAAAAAAATCGGTACTCAAAACGGACTTCAGATGTGAAAGTTATGCCCTTTTGAAAAAATGAATAAAGGATAACCAAAGAGCCATGTGGCAAGTAGAAGTTGGTACATGTGGTGATACCCCTCCTTCTAATATTCTCACCTTTACAAATAAGTTGTTTATGAAGTAACCCAGTTTTATAGAATAAGCAGGGGTCATTTTTACAATGAAGTTACTTTATAAATGAAAGGGGCATGCAAAATAAATAACTTAAATAAAATATTAAAACTACTTTATAAATAAAATTGGCATGCAAAATAAATAACTTAAAATAAAATATTAAAGCTACTTATAGTGATTCCCTTTTATAATTGAAGTGAAATGCACTTTACAATGGATGCATCAACTTTTAAAAAAAAAGTAACAAAAAAGAGATTTAAACTCAAGACCTCTTACTTATTAAAATAACTTTTAACCAACTGAGCTAGTGCAAAACATATTATATTGTTTATAAGGACGATTGGGGATGTTGGTTTTGTTGTTGTTGTGGAAGACGACCTTGAAAAGCGTTCTTTATACCTTCGGATGACATTGAAATTGTCGTATCTTGAGCAAACAAAAACCTTTTCGAGTGAAAGGAAAGGAATTCCTAACTGATACGAGTGCTCTAAATGTAATGGAACAGTCCTCTAAGCTCATAAATGTATGGAATGGCAGAAGATACACATTCAACAATACCACTTCAAGAAATTGATCTACAATGGAAGTGGGTCTTCAAATGCACTTTGATATTATGTCCAAGAAAATAGGTATTCCAACATAGGACAAACACCTTCTGTAAGAAGTCACACAACCATATCAAATACCAACACACTGATGTTTTTCCATGGTAAAACCCCTACGAGGAAATGTCCACGGCCCCAACTAATGTGGAAAAATGGAACATTTATTAATGCAAAAGAAAAATATTATAGAGATATTTACAAGAGAGTTTCTCACAATTGATCATCGAAAAAGGACCCTCCATGTTCTTTAAATAGATATTATGGACCAATAAGGTGTTAAGCCACAGATCAATGTATTCATTAAGATCGAGGAGAATATAATTTGTCTAATCACTCTATGTCGAGAACATATTGTGACTATCAGATTACCCAACTACAAATACATACTAATGCATACTAAAGAAACACACTAAGAAACCCACTTTTACCTAACAACACATTAGACCAAGTTGATCTTAACTAACCCGTATGTGTCTAAATATCCTAACACATACATCTTCATTGTTGATATATCTTAAAGATAACATGGATTGTAAGGGAGTAAATAGTGCAAACTTTTTCATGGATATATTGAGAGGCTTTGACATGAACATTATTATGCTTGGAGCTAAATAAGAAGAATAAAGTGGCAAATATTTGTTGGGTTTATATTTGAGAGAAGACTAGTCAGATATTTAGGGATGTGAATTATGGGTGTTGTACATTATGTGATACTTTACCTATTTTAGTGAGAATGAAAAATTGATGAATTCCTTTGTACTTTCAATTTCTTATAGTATGTAATAATTTTATACTAGGCTATGATTTTTGAACTTATGTTTATTGAAACCATACAATGTTTGTGTTATGCAAGCTCCCAAGTTTGTTTGAACTATTGTTGAAATGTAAAGGAATAAATGATACACCATTTATCTTTTGAATTGATAATTTTGTGTGGAAGGTAAATCCAACCGTACAAAATTTAAATATTTTTAACAGTAAATAGTGCAATAAACAAATTAAATTAAAATATGTATCTATCTAGATACATATGTTTAGCTTTAAATAGTTAGAAAAATTACATGCAAACATATGAGATGCAAAAGAAGTAGTAGGAGAGAAAGGATCCTACCCAAAAAATATTTTATTAATATTATTATTATTTAAATTTAGTTTCCAACAATAATTTTCAAGAAATGAAAGTCAATATTTAAGGAAGCATGGAATGGGGAAATAAGCATAGTTTTGGTTTTGAACCTTCAATATCATATTGGATATTTTGATCATGTTAAAGTTACTATAGCTAGATAGCCAAGAAAATAATATTTTTACCTTAATTCATTGTGAATGTCATTGTATAACCACTTAGATCATAATTTCAATTTTTATTTTATTTGCAAATATGGTTGAATAGTCAAACACATAATAATTTTTATTTCCCTTCTATTTGTATATATGGTTAGAATTTTTTCATATTCCAAGGGAATAATTTGGCGATCCTATTTTTGTATATATAAGTACGTTTAATGTGTGGAATAGAATTAGCATGTAGGTTCACTACACGGTTCAAGCCAGGTCTTTGTTAAATAGACCAACAAAGTAGGTTTCATAGCGGATTACCATTTCAAATTTGGATTTTGGCGGTGTTAGAGCCAATTCTTGCAAGGGGGGTGCTTCTCTCTGGTTTCATGCCCTTGGTGTAAAAATAAATGAAATGGGGCTTAAGACCCATCAAATGAAGTTATCCAAGGTCGCAGTCATGAGTGCCCAAGCGCAACATGCATAAAATCTCAATTTTCGGGTTAAAAATCAAGCAGGCGGGCATTTTTTGCTTTTTAGCGGCGAAGATCCATCGATGGAGCAGATCAATGGTCATCGGGTAAGCCAGAGTCACGAAGTTGCATGAATTTTAGCACATGGTCTCATCTCTTATGGCCAAAGTCACGAAATGATCGTGGTCGCCCGATCTTGAAGGACACATGGCACTTGATTAAGTCCGGTCACCATTTCGGCTACCGAGACTTTGAAATACAAGGGTCGACTCCCTTCCACCCATGATACACGAAATGCGAAGGTTCCTTTGGGTGTGGGCCTACGGTCATAGCATAGGGTCGCATGGAAAGGATGGTCCTAAAGAAGGGGGACATGTGGAAGCTAGTCGACATTTCGGGGATTTTGGAGCTCCCGGTGGAAGAATCCCTGAAAGAATCGGGACCGTTAATCTTGACGGATACATGGTGTGCGATTAAGTTTGGTCACCATTTCGGCTACCGGGAATTTGAAATACAGGGGTTGAGAGCATAGGACCGAGAACTCCCAGTGGGAGAATCCTCGAAATACATTAAGGTTCATCGTGACCGTCCATATTAAATCAAATCCGTCCATTGATTGCGGATTAGTCGTTTCGGCATTTCGGCTACCAAGAATTTGAAAGACAGGGGGTCACTCCTCCATTGCATCTGGAATCGTCGAAACGCGAAATGTAAAATCCCCCAGGAGTTGGGCCCACGGCCTTGGTGCCCGGTCACAAAGGAAACAGACCTAGGGAAAAGGCGCCAACATTTATCATGTGGCAAGGCAGGTCTTGAAACACCGAAATGATTGTGGTCGTCCGATCTAGTCGGGACACATGGCGCCTGATTAAGTCCGGTCTCCATTTCAATTACTGGGACTTTGAAATATAGGGGGTCACTCCTCCACTACATCTGGAATCGTCGAAACATGAAATGGAAAAAGCGCCTTTGAAGATAGGCGTAGGGTCACGGCCCGTGGTGACTTGGGGTGATAGAAAGAGCTGCACAAAGGGCCAAAGCACTGAGTTTAGATGCAGGAGGCGTTGCCACATTCTCCAAGTGCCAATTCAACTCGGCCTCGATCCTGATCCCTACTAGAGGTAAACAAAGGTAGGAGGAGGTGGTTGAAACCTCACCTCACTCCATAAATGTAAGGCATGGAGGTTCTGGCAGGCAGTCTGCCTAAGATCGTCCTATGTGCAGGTTTTCCTAAAGAAGCCATGCTGATCTGATGTCCTTGTTTGACCAGAGGAGCCTGCACACGCTAATTTGGACTTTAATGTCTCAGCTACCCTCTTGCTTCCAAGGTGGTGAATTGCTCTGAGTATATATACTCAGTTTTTGTATTTTTGTAGGTATGGATGGTAGAGCTAAGCTCCCAATTGTAAATCTTTAACGAGGCCTCTGGTTCCCCAGTTATAGATTGATATTTGAGACTACTTGTTTAATAGAAGTCAACATCTTCCTCCCCTTTTTCCTCTAAATCTTAAGAGCCCGTGCATGGATGATCCAGTCGGGTATTGTAATGACTATATAATGTATGTTTGATTATATTAGTTTTGCATCATCTTAATTTTCTTCAAGTTTCTCAAATCTGAGAGGATCTCATATTTGTCACTTTTCCCCTTTTTAAAGGCTGCTAGAAGACCGGATGTCCATAGCAGACTTTATTTCCTTTGTTTTTCCCTCCACTTACTCACTACTATGAAAAATTACTGGCTTAAATTAGATCAATACCTCACCTGTCTTAGATGTTCCAACCCAATTTTCTGAGCTAGAACGATATTATTTTGAGTTTACTTCCATTCATCACCCTTTATCAACAAATCGTGACATTTAAACTGATGGGCATTGGGCTCTTCTTCTACTGCAATCGAGGATGAGTTTTGACGCCAACATTTCTGGTGTCGTTGCCGAGGAGGAAGTTGAAGATTTTCCCCGGGATTGAACGACATTGAGTCTCTGATTCTGAAGGTGCATCAGGCATCAGAGCCCTTAAAGATTTCTACTGTGCACCTGGTGACTCCACTGTGGTGACTCCACTGTTTCCACTTCATTGTTTTAGCTATGGCTACTTTTAGCACACCTGAAAGCTGACCCAGAGGAGATTTTTCGAGAAGGTTTCAGTAGATGCTTTCTCATATTGAGAAGTTTCTTGGGAGGACACAATGTTAGGATCTGGACTTTGATGGTGAACAAATACCAGACACATTCAAAGCTGTGCATCTTTCACCTGACGACTCCATGATCCAAGGATCGGTCGACGACTCCACTGATTCGATATGGAAAATATATTAGCTCAAAGGTTGTCTTTCTGTGACTTTTCCCATATAGTTGGTTTTCCTAATCCACTGCCTGATAGAGATGAATAGGAAGATATCCTCCCTGAATTTCAAGAAAAAATTTCAGAGGTATCAACTGAGCATTTACTAGACTTTCATGAGGTTATTCATCGACTTAATATCATGCATGAAGATGTCCAGATTAATATTTTAAGGTATTCATTAAAGGGAGTTGCTCTTGATTGGTGTTGATCTCTTCCCACTACAAGCATCCATTATTTGACAAGTTTTCATACAACTTTCAATTCATTTTGTAAAGATTACTTCCCAGCTGAGTGTTTGTATGAAAACTGCTGTGATGAGTTTTCTTTGCTTCATAAAGCCTCTGCTGGCCCTGAAGACCATGTTTGTGATGAAGCTTTTACTGTGGAGGAAAGCATTTTCTATGAAAATCTAGAGGCATTGGATGATATTAATTATGTTAGCCCTAGCATGGAAGCATATGACATCATTTCAGATACATCTGTTCTTTTAAATGTTCATAAAGATCAACATGCCTCTTGTGAAAATTCTGAGTTTATAGAGCAGATGTTGTCTATAGTAGATGGCTCTCCTAAATATAGGGTTGAAGCAGATGTTCCTAGCATCTCGGCTTATGATGACGAAGACCTTCCATTTTTTAAAGAAGAGATGGTTGTGGAAGAGGATTCTTCTCTTTTCCTTCAAGAGGTTTCCCATGATATATTTTTATCTAGGATTAAAGAGAAAAATCTTATGTATGAACAACCAGAAGCACCATTTACTGCTATCCCTGAAATGGATATTTTTGACAGTTATATTCTCAATGGGATTACTATTCTGGAGGTTGATCATAGAAATGAAGGGATACCTTTTTTTGATGAATATTATAGTGATGATGAGCAACAATCTTATCCTACATTTGATCACTATGAAGACACTGACCGACATGACAACAAGCAGAGATTTCCCATGGTCCCTATTTATGATGATTATGAATCTGATCCTTGGGAGAGCCATGGAGAAGAGGAGGAGGAGCCAAAGATGTAGTTTATAGAATGCGCAGAGCCAGTCAGTGAGCAGCCACCACCTAAGATCAGTCAACCTACGTCAGTTGTCCACCCACTTACGCTTACTAGAGATATTCAGCCACACATGAACAATTGTGTAGTAAAGGAGGCTGCTTGTCGCCCATTTTCTGGAGTTTTCCACTGGTCCTATGAGCCTGTAAAGGAATACATGGAGTTGTATTTCCTTCACAATTTGGAGCTGCCCTATTTCATCTCAACTTTAGCCTATAAGGAGGAGTTGAAGAGTGTAACCATCTACTGTCATGGTTACACCATCTGTTTGTGATCATCGACAGAAGGAAGGAGATTCTATTAAGAAAGTTGCTTGATTGGCTATGGTGGAAGTTTGCTTTCACCTAGCCCCATGTAAAGGAATTTATTAGTTTAGGACCGTACATAAATAAGCTCCTTGGAGCATGTGTGTTTATATTTTATTTTCACTTATCGTCATGTATTTTTAAGCAAGGTGTTTTGAGCTCGACTCCATAGCCCAATAGAAGGCAACTGGAACTGCAGAAGGAGTTCTTAGAGAATTGTAGGGATGACTCTATCCCCCATGGAGCCTAATGTTAGCACCAATTCTTGCAAGGGGGGTGCTTATCTCTAGTTTCAGCCCCTTGGTGTAAAAATAAATGAAATGGGGCTTAAGATCCATCAAATGAAGTTATCCAAGGTTGCAGTCATGAGCGCCCAAGCACAACATGCATAAAATCTCTATTTTCGGGTTAAAAATCAAGCAATCGGGCATTTTTTGCTTTTTAGCGGTGAAGATCCATCGATGGAGCAGATCAAAGATCATCGGGTAATCTAGAGCCATGGAGTTGCATGAGGTTTAGCATATGGGCTCATCTCTTATGGACAAAGTCACGAAATGATCCTGGTTGTCCAATATTGAAGGACACATGGCGCCTGATTAAGTCCAATCGCCATTTCGGCTACCAGGACTTTGAAATACAAGGGTAGACTCCCTTCCACCCATGATATGTGAAATGTGAAGGTGCCTTTGGGTGCAGGCCTACTGTCATAGCACAGGGTCGTATGGAAAGGCAAGTCCTGAAGAAGGGGGACAAGTGGCATCTAGTTGACATTTCGGGGATTTTGTAGCTCCTGGTGGGAGAATCCCCGAAAGAATCAGGACCGTTAGTCTTGAAGGATACATGGCATGAGATTAATTTTGGTTTCCATTTTGGCTACCGAGACTTTGAAATACAGGGGTCGAGATCATAGGAATGAGAACTCCCGGTGGGAGAACCCTCGAAATACAATAAGGTTCATCGTGACCGTCCATATTAAATCAAATCCGACCATTGATTGCGGATTAGCCATTTCATCATTTCAGCTACCGAGACTTTGAAAGATAGGGGGTCACTCCTCCACTGCATCTGGAATCACTGAAACATGAAATGTAAAAGCCCCCAGGAGTTGGGCCCATGGTCTTGGTGCCCGATCAAAAAGGAAACAGACCCGGGGAAAGGGCACCAGTATTTATCATGTGGCAATGCAGGTCCGGTGATCCAGATGGATATCGGTGGCCACCCACCTTTTCCAATTGGCTCAAAACAGTTTTATGACATTTTTGGCAATTTACTATTTTTAGTAGTTTTTACTTCCGGGGCCATTTTGAGGGCCTAAATGAAGGTTTTTCGGTATCGATCTCCTCAATGATATTTGAAGGCATAGTTGACCCCCCAAAATGAATCTCCTTGATGATACCTTTCCAACGGGCTATCACATGCCTAAAACAGAGATCGTATGCAAAAGTTACGACCCCGGGAAGTTGATGTACTAGCTTACCCAAACGGGGCCCACATGAATTTTGGCGTTTCATCTCCTAGGGTTAGGTTTTTGGATGTCTAGGGTTTTTGGAATTCTTGATTATTGTAAAAATTCCTTCAGAGCATCATTGTAACCATCTTCTTGCGAATGCGCGCTGTCGTCACATCTCTTCTCAGAGATAAGTCGCCACCATTCCACCAAGCTTGTTTCCGCTGCATTTTACAGTTTCAGCTTATTTTGTTATTGACTAGAAAACCAATTTTACTGTATCTCTGTTATTTTGTCTTAAGCACCTGTTAATAATCTGTATTCATTTTGTTCTGCTCATAAAATCTGGATCAGTGGTATCAGAGCGGTCTGCTCCTTGTTGTCTTAATGCATGTCCCCAACGAGGTTGGAGTACAAAGAGTTGGGTCTCGAGCTTGTTTCTCTTGAGGAAAAAAGCTCTCACACGCCCAAGCGACCTCCCATGGCAGGAGAAAAGAAAGATGACAGGATAGGAGATCCTTTCAAACTGTTCATTGAGGAAGCCCTCACGCAACAGAGGAATGAGATGATGGATAGTTTCACGCAAATCCTTCGGTGGCTACCAACAGGCGATGCATCTTCTTCGAATGGAGGCGTCGCCCCCTTCAAGGTACAAATAAACTTTGATATTCCTATATTTGAAGGTTAGATAGATGCAGATACTGTAGACAAGTGGTTGAATCTACTAGAAGGGTATTTTTATGTTCATAAATTTTCGAGTAGAGAAAAGATTACTTTTGCACTCCTCAAAGCCATTCCCCATGTCAAATATTGGTGGGAAACTTTCTGTGAGAAAAAGGAAACAGAGGAAACCTCATTATTTTTAGTCACGACCACTTGGGAATCCTTCAGGGATGCTATTAAGGAACAATACTACCTTGTCGGAAGTTATGACGACCTGTATACCAAATGGACCACACTGCGGCAAGAAAGAGACCAAG
>WSFP011428220.1:0-21995 GCA_009831015.1 Picea engelmannii | reverse complement strand
GCCTCTAAACTCTTTGTTACAATGTAGCTCAAAGTCCTATAAATTATTGAGAAACAATGGAAAACCCTAAACATCCAAAAACCTAACCCTAGGAGATGAAACGCCACAATATGGGCCCCGTCGGGGTAAATTGGTACATCAATTTCCCGGGGTCATAACTTTGGCATACTATCTCTGTTTGATGCACACAATACATCGTTGAAAATATCTATCCAAGGACCACACTGCTGATAGAAAATATCAAGTTTGGAACAACCTCATATTCAGCGGAAAAAAACATCATTTAGGACCTCAAAATAGTTTTGAAAGTTCAGGACCCGAAAAACTGCTAAAACTAGTAAATTGTGCTACAATTAAGGAAACTAAGAAACTGGAAGAAACAATGGTGTGGGTCCAAGTGGGATAGGTGGGTGGCCACCAATATCCACCTAGATCATTCCTCCCCCCTTAAGAAGCAATGGTCTGAATTGTGTTGAGTTCCTCCATGAGATGAGGAAACTTCTGCTAAACTTCGTCCTTCGTGAGCCACTTGCCCTGGTGAAGGAGTTGGCCTGCTTTAATAGCTCGATATAGATGTATCCTCTGTTGGAAGGTTTTTTTGATTTGTGTGTCCATAATCCGATCAGTTGTGGCTTGTTCCATACAATTCGAGTTTAACTCTGTTGGTTTGAGTTGTTTTTCTATGTCGAATGTGTCCAATAGAGGTCGAAAGTAGGGTCGAAGGTGGTCCACATTAAACACTGCGTGCAGACCAAGGAAAGGTGGAATACTGAGCTCAAAGTCATTGTCCCCTACAGCTTTGGTGATGGTGTAAGGCCCATATCAGAGCAGGCGAATCTTGTAGTAGGGTCCAGCGAGGTGCTCCTTTTGCAAATGAATCCACACTTTGTTGCCCACCTGGAAGTTGTGTGGAACCCGATGTTGATCATGTCGATGGTGCTTGTACTTATCATTAGATTTATCCAAGATGTCATAAACCTATCGACGGATGTGTTAAATGTGCTCAATGAAGTTGTTTACCTTGTCAACCTTAGACTGGACATGGGTTGAATATGCCTAAGTAGCCACAAATGGCATGGCTACGTTAATGGGACATAGTGGTTGGAATCCCAAGCCCACCTGAAAGGGGTTGTGATTAGTTGAGCTATGGAGATCTCGGTTGTAGATGTGTTGGACATAGGGGAGGCTCTCATCCCATGTGCATGGATTCTTTGAGTTTTACATGCGCAGAATGTGTACGATCATCCAGTTGATGACCTCTGTCTGACCATCAGTTTGCAGATGGAAATTTGTGGACTTGGTGAGCTTGGTTTCCAGCATCGACCATAGGCTGGACCAAAATGTACTGAGCAACATGTTTTCCTGATATGAGATGATAGAATGTGGGATCCCAAAGTGTACCCAGACTCGTTCAAAGAAGAGTTCAACAGTGGCTTCTGCTGTGATATTCTTCTTTTAGTCCATCATAATGGACATCTTTGAGAATCTGTCGACGACCACAAAAACACAGTCATTTCCCTACTTAGTAGAAGGAAGGCCCGACATGTAATCCATGGAGATGGATTCCCAAGGTCGACTAGGGGTAGGCAGCGGAGTATAGAGGCCTTGCTTGTTGATGGTCAATTTAGTAATGGCACAAGCAGTGTAGGACTTGATGTACTTCCCAGCATCTTGTCGAAGGTTCGGCCAATAGAAATACTTTTGCAATACTGCCACAGTTTTCTTGACACCAAAATGCCCAGCGACCCGATTGTAGTGTGCCTCCGAAATCATCTTGGCACACTCGCTTGAAGGAACACAAAGGTGTCCCAAGTGACATAGCAGGGCATCCTAGAGGTGAAAATTAAGAACTTTCTTATGCTCTAAGAGAATATTGTATGTGTGGTCGAATTTTGGATCACTTTTGTAGAGAAGCGTCCAATCGGAAGTCTCGTGCCCATAAGAGTTGAGCACTATGGTTAACGCCATGATAGGTGGTCGATTGAGGCGGTCTGCAACATTATTGGTGCTTCCTTTATTTTACTTATTGTTCAAATAAAACTCTTGCAAGTATGTGGACCACTTTTGATAGTGATTGTTCTGCAACTTCCCTTGTGTCTGTATGAACTACAAGGGTCAGTGGTCTGTGCAAATGACCATTTCCTTTCCCAAAATTTAATGCTTCCATTGTCAACAAGCCTGTACAATAGAATACATCTTTTTTTCATAAGTGGGATACTTCCGAACTGTGTCGGAAAGTGTCTCACTGTGATATGCCACTGGATGCCCCTATTGAATAATGACTGCCCCAATAGCATAGTTGGAGGCATCTGTCTCTATCTCAAATGGTTGTTGCAAGTCTAGTAATGTGAGAACTGGTGCAAAGAAGAGGTGATGATTCAACTCTTCAAACTCCTTTTGTTGAGATTCAGACCAAAATAATTTTTCTCTCTCTCCTCCCTTGGTGACTTGACTCAAGGGCCAAGTGATATGAGAGAATCCCAACATGAACCTACGGTAGAAATTGGCAAGATCCAAAATGTTGCGGAACTCTATTAGGGTGGTTGGGGATGGCCAATCCCGAATGACTTGGATCTTGGTTGGATCCACATGAACCCCCCACTCATCAATAATGTATCCCAGATACTAAACCCGGGTCATGCCAAAATTGTGCTTCTCCAAATTGTCACACAACTTGTGTTGTCACAGTGTTTGGAGGACCTATCGGATGTGGTGGAGGTTCTCTTCCCAAGTCTGGCTAAAGATCAGAATGTAATCCAAGTACACCACTACAAATGAGTTGGTGAATGGTTGCAATATGTCATCCATTAGCCTCATGAAGGTTGCAGGGGCATTCATTAACCCGAAATGCATGACCAACCATTCAAAAAGGCCCTCCTTGGATTTGAAGGCAGTCTTCCACACATCAGAGGGTTCGATTGGTACTTGGTGATACCCAAACTTCAAGTTGATCTTTCTAAAATATTTCACCCCCTTGAGTTGGTCCAGAAGGTCATCAATCTATGGGATCGGGTACCTATTCTGGACAGTGATCTTGTTTAGTGCCCGATAGTCAATGCAGAGTCTCCAAGTCTCATCCTTCTTCTACACTAGCTCGATCGGGCTCAAACAGGGTGATGAAATCAACTAGATGTTTCCTTTCTGCAACATCTCCTGAATCTGCCTCTTGATTCTGTCATTCTCCAGAACAAAGCACCGATAAATTGGTCCATTGGGTAGCGACGCACCTGGGGTCAGATCGATGGGGTACTTGCCCTGGAAGTGTAGAGGCACCCCTGCGGGGTAGGTGAAGATGTCCTCATACTCCTCCATGACCTTATCCATATGTTGTTTTCGTACAGAGGGTCTCTCTCTGTAGATCATGGCCAAAGTATTCTTCTTTCCCTGAGGGTGGTTCATCAGGAAAACAAATTTCCTAGTTTTAGAAATGATCTTACTACATTGTTTTGCAGTAACCAAAGAGATGGATGTAGGTGGTGCTATTTTCGGTATCCTGTAAAACTTATTTCCCAAGGTAATAATAACAGCAAGAGGCCTGGAATCATACACAAAATGTCTCTTCCACAAGTATGGTTGGCCTAATAATACATCGAAAACATCAAGAGGAGAAATGTAACATAATACATCATCCATAAAGGGGTTGATGTTGTAGGGAAGGTGGCATTATTGGCTAACGCGGAGGTCCCATCCTTGGTGCAGCCAGCCGATGGTGCATGGTTTTGGGTGCATTGTGGTTAGCAAGCCTAGTCATTTCATGACCTCTACTAAGATGAGGTGCTTCTGGCTCCCACTGTTGACAATGAACTGCAACTGGGAACCCTTTACCCACATCTGGGAATGGAAGAAGTGCTCTGCCTCCTCTGGATCTTTTGGATCTTCGTGGTGGAAACAGTGGTGTTGGGCTCTGGATCGATAATCTACTTCCCCCTTTTAGTCCCCCTTTTGGGTTCTGATTCAGAGTCGGATCCTGCATCTAATTAAGAAGCCTTCAACTCATCTACCAGTGACTACTTGGCCCGACACTCACTTGTGTTGTGAGTGGAGCTCTTATGGAACTCAGACCACTTCCCGGTGTCCTTTTTTAGCTTCGTGGTGTTGTTCTTTGCTTGCAGATTTGGTGGGTTGTCCTAGGCTTCCCCGCCTTGGCTTGGTACTTTGTTCGATGGCTTCGAGGTACCTTTCCCTTGGTTATGATTTGTAGACCCAAAGTCTCGCTTCTTCTGTTTGAACTTCTGCTCAATACTGGCAGCATATCGGTATGTCGCACCAAGCAAAGAGATGTCGAGGAACTCCATTTCCTCCTAAATGTATCTATGCAGACAACTATGGTACTTTAACACCAAATGTTTCTCCGAATATTTGATACCCAACTTTGTGAGTAGGGTATGAAATAGATTTGTCATCTCATGCACATCTTGATCCCTTTGTTGACGCAATGTAGTCCATTGTATGTATTTTTCCTCGTAGCTCCCCATGAGATAATATTGTTCCTTGATGGCATCTCATAAATAATTCCAAGTGGGTGCGACTAAGAAAAGAGAGGGTTCCCCTCGCTATATTTCTCCCAGTAGGTTTCCCACCAATCCTTGACATTGGAGGCGGCTTTAAGAAGTGCAAAAATAATCCTTTCTCGATCGGAAAAGTCAATAACCGATAAATATCCTTCTAACAGATTCAACCATCTATATATGACATCTACATATATTTGTACCTAAAATATGGGAATGTCAAAGCTTACTTGTACCTTAAAAGGAGTGGCACCTCCAGAGTGGTTGTTGGATGTAGATGCGCTGCCAGTGGGAAGCCATTGAAGGATCTGGGAAAAGTTGTCCATAATCACGTTCCTTTGTTTCTCAAGGGCCTCCTTGATAAATAATTTGATAGGATCTCCTGCTCCCTCATCTTTATTTTCTTCCCCCATGGGCATCCATTATGGTTTACGATGTTGATCTTGCAATAGTTCAACTAGATTGAGCCCTAACTCCTTATACCTCAACCTCATTGAGGACATGCAAAGAAGGATCGAGAAATAGAAGACTGCTTTGATACCACTAATCCGGATTTATGCAGGAACACAACGAAATACATAAATACACATAAACACGGAGATGTAGTGGAAATAAAACTTCATTTCATTAACAACAAATGATTGAAATATGCTTATAGACAGAATGGAAATAAAATAGCTAGGGCGCTAGTAGCTTATCTCTAAGAAGATATGTGGTGGCAATTGGTATCTGAAATATGTGTTACAATGAGGCTCGAAGGACTATATATTATTGAGAAACAATGGAAAACCCTAAACATCCAAAAACCTAACCCTAAGAGATGAAACACCAGAATATGGGCCCCGTCGGGGTAAATTATTACATCAATTTTCCGAGGTCGTAACTTTGGCATACTATCTCCGTTTTGACACACACGATACATTGTTAGAAAGATATATCCGAGGACTACACTCCTAACAGTGAATATCAAGTCCAACACGAACTCATATTCACCGTAAAAAACGTCGTTTAGGGCCTCAAAACGGCTACAAAATTTCAGGAACCAAAAAACTACTAAAAATAGTAAACTGTGCTACAATTAAGGAAACTGGAAAACTGAAAGAAACAATGGTGTGGGTCCAAGTGGAATAGGAGGGTGGCCACCAATATCCACCTAGATCATTCCTCCACCCTTAGGAAGCAATGGTCCCCATTGCGTTGAGCTCCTCCATGAGATGAGGAAACTTATGTTGAACTTGGTCCTTGGTGAGCCACTTTCCCTGGTGAAGGAATTAGCCTACTTTGACAACTCGATATAGTTGGATCCTCTCTTGGTGGGTGTTATTGATATGTGTTTCCATAATACGATCAGTTGTGGATTGTTCCATGCAATCTAGGTTTAACTCTATTGGTGTGAGTTGTTCTACCATGTCGGATGTGTCCAATAGAGCTGGAAAGTAGGGTCGAAGGCAGTCCACATTGAATACTGGGTGCAGACCAAGGAATGGTGGAATACTAAGCTCAAAGGCATTGTCCTCTATAGCCTTGGTGATGGTGTATGGCCCATATCAGAGCGGGTGAATATTGCGGTATGGTCCAGCGAGGCGCTCCTTTTGCAAATGTAGCCACACTTTTTCGCCCACCTGGAAGTTGCGTGGCACTCGATGTTGATCATGTCACTGCTTGTACTTATCATTGGCTCTATCCAAGATTTCATGAACATGTTGGCGGATGTGCTAAATTCTCTCAATGAAATTATTTTCCTTGTCAGCCTCAGACTGGACACGGGTTGAATCTACCTGAGTAGCCGCAAATGGCATGGCTACGTCAATTTCACATAGTGGCTGGAATCCCAAGCCCACCTAAAAGGGGTTGTGGTTGGTTGATCTATGGAGAGCCCGGTTGTAGTTGTGTTGTACATAGGGGAGGATATCATCCCATTTGCATGGATTCTTTGATTTGTACATGCACATAATGTGTACAATCATCTGGTTGACGAGCTATGTCTGGCCATCAGTTTGTGGATGGAAAGTTGTGGACTTGGTGAGCTTGGTGTCCAGCATCGACCAGAGGTTGGACCAAAATGTAATGAGGAACGTGATGTCCTGATCTGAAATGATATACTGTGGGATCCCAAATTGTACCCACACTCATTCAAAGAAGAGTTTCGCAGTGGCTTATGTTGTGATATTCTACTTGCAGGCCATCATAATGGACATCTTCGAGAATATGTCAACGACCACAAAAAAACAGTCATTGTCATGCTTAGTAGAAGGAAGGCCTAACATGTAATCCATGGATATGGATTCCCAAGGTCGAATAGGGGTAGAAAGCGGAGTATAGAGGCCTTTATTCTTGATGGTTGGCTTGGAAATGACACAAGCAGTGCAGGACTTGATGTACTTCCCGACATCCTGTCGAAGGTTTGGCCAATAGAAATACTTTTGCAGTACTGCCACAATTTTCTTGACCCCGAAATACCCAGCGACCCGACTGTAGTGTGCCTCCCAAATCATCTTGGCATGCTCGCTTGAAGGAACACAAAGGTGTCTCGGGTGACATAGAAGCGCATCCTGGAGGTGAAAATTAGGAACTTGCTTACCCTCCAAGAGCATATTGTATGTGTGTCTGAATTCTAGATCACTTTTGTAGAGAAGAGGCTAATCAAAATTCTCGTTCCCATAAGAGTTGAGCACCGTGGTTGGATCCATGATAGGTGGTCAGATGAGGCAGTATGCAACATTATTGGTGCTTCCTTTCTTGTACTTAATTTTCAAATGAAACTATTGCAGGTATGTGCACCACTTTTGATGGAGATCATTATGCCAACTTCCCTTATGTTTGTATGAACTATAAGGGTTGGTGGTCTGTGAGGATAACTATTTCATTTCCCAAAATGTAATGCTTACATTGTCGGCAAGACTGTGCAATGGAAAAAATCTCTTTGTCATAAGTGGGATACTTCCGAACTGTGTCGAAAAGTGTCTCACTATGATATTCCATTGGATGCCCCTGTTGAGTAAGGACTGCCCCAATATCATAGTCAGAGCCATCTTTCTCTATCTCAAATGGTTGTTGCAAGTCTGGTAATGTGAGCACTGGTGCAGAGTAGAAGCGATGCTTCAACTCTCTGAACACCTTCTATTCAGATTCAGACCAAAATATTTTTTCTTTTGCTCCTCCCTTGGTGACTTGACTCAAGGTCCAAGTGATATGAGAGAATCCCAACACCAACATGTGGTAGAAATTAGCAAGACCCAAAAAGGTGAGGAGTTTTGTTAGGGTGGTTGGGGCTGGAAAATCCCGAATGAATTGGATCTTGGATGGATCCACATGAACCCCCTGCTTATCAATAATGTATCCCAAATACTAAACATGGGTCATGCTAAAAGTGCACTTCTCCAAATTGGCACACAACTTGTGTTGTCACAGTGTTTGGAGGACCTGTCGTATGTGGTGGAGGTGTTCTTCCCAAGTCTGGATGAAGATCATAATTTCATCCAAGCAAACCACTACAAATGAGTTTGTGAATGGTCGCAAGATGTCTTCCATTAGCCTCATTATGGTTGGAGGGGCATTCGTCAACCTAAAAGGCATCACCAGCCATTCCAAAAGGCCCTCTTGGATTTGAAGGCAGTCTTCCACACATCAGAGGGTTCTATTGTTACCTGGTGATACCCAGACTTCAATTCAATCTTACTGAAATATTTCACCCCCTTGAGTTGTTCCAAAAGGTCATCAATCTAGGGGATTGGGTACCTATTCTGGACAGTGATCTTGTTCAATGCCCGATATTCAATACAAAGTCTCCAAGTCCCATCCTTCTTCTGCACCAACATGATTGGGCTCCCACAGGGCGATGAACTCGGTCGGATGTGACCTTTCTACAACAACTCCTGAATTTGCCTCTTGATTTTTTCATTCTCCAAAACATAGCGCCGATAGATTAGTCCATTGGGTAGCGGCGCACCTGGGGTCAGAACGATGGGGTGCCTGACCTGGTAGTGTAGAGGCACCCTTGTGGGGGAGGTGAATATGTCCTCGTACTCCTCCACAACCTTATCAATATGTTGATGTTGTGCAGAGGGGCCCTGTCTAGAGGTCGTGGCCACAGTCTTCTTCTTTCCCTGAGGGTGGATCATAAGGAAAACAAATTTCCTAGTTTTGGCAATGAGCTTACTGCAATGTTTTGCAATAACCAAAGACATGGATGTAAGCGGTTCTATTTCCAGTATCCTGTACAAATTATTTCTCAAAGTAATAATAATAGCACGAGACCTAGACTTAGACACAACATGTCACTTCCATAGGTATGGTTAGCCTAATAATACATCGAAAACATCAAGAGGAGCAATGGCACATAATACCTCATCTGTGAAGGGCTTGATGTTGTAGGGAAGGAGACATTGTTGGTTGACGCGGAGGTCTCGTCCTTGGTGCATCCACCCTATGGTGTATGGTTGTGGGTGTGTTGTTATCGGAAAGCCCAATCGTTTCACAACCTCTACTGAGATGAGGTTCTTCTAGCTCCCACTGTCAACAATGAACTACAATGGGGAACCCTTTACCCACATTTGGGAATGGAAGAGGCGCTCTGCCTCCTCTGGATCTTCTGGTTTCTTCTTCTAGATATTCGTGGTGGAAATGGTGGAATTGGGCTCCGCATCGATAATCCTCTTCCCCCTATCATTCCCCCTGTCGAGTTCTGATTCATAGTTGGAGCTTGCATCCGATTCAGAAGCCTTCAACTCAGCTACTAGTGATTGCTTGGCCCGACACTCACTTATGTTGTGAGGGGAACTCTTATGGAGCTCACACCACTTCCTCGTGTCCTTTTTTGGCTTCATGGTGTTGTTCTTTGCTTCCGTATTTGGCGGGTTGTCCTGGGGTGCCCCACCTTGGCTTCATCCTTTTTTCAGTGGCTTGGGGGTACCTTTCCCTTGCTTCTGATTCACAGACCCAAAGTCTCGCTTCTTCTATTTGAACTTTTACTCAATCTTGGAAGCATACCGGTATGTCGCACAAGGTGAAGAGATGTCAAGCAACTCCATTTTCTCCTGAATGTATCTATGTATATAACTGCAGTACTTTAACACCAAATGTTTCTCCGAATCTTTGATACCCAACTTTGTGCATAGGGTATGAAATAGATTCATCATCTCATGCACATCTTGGTTCCTTTGCAGCCGTAGTGTAGTCCATTGTATGTATTTGTCCCCATAGCTCCCCACAGGATAATATTGCTCCTTGATGGCATCTCGCAAATAATTTCAAGTGGGTGCGACCGAGAATAGCGATAGTTCCCCCTCACTCTATTTCTCCCGGTAGGTTTCCCGTAAGTCCTTGACATGGGGAGCGAATTTAAGGAGTGAAAAAATAATCCTTTCTCGATCGGAAGAGTCATGAACCGAGAAATATCCTTCTAACAGATTCAACCATCTATCTATGACATCTGCATCTATTTTTCCCTCAAATATGGGAATGTCAAAGTTTACTTGTACCTTAAAATGAGTGGTGCCTCCAGAGTGGTTGTTGGATGTAGATGCGCTGCCAGTGGGCAGCCGTTGAAGGATCTAAGAAAAGTTGTCCATCATCGCATTCCTTTGTTTCTCGAGGGCCTCCTCGAGCAATAATTTGATAGGATCTCCTAATCCCTCATATTTCTTTTCTTCCCCCATGGGCGGATATCGGGGTTTACAAGGCTGATCTTGCAATGGTTCAACCAGATCGAGCCCTAACTCTGTATACCCCGACCTAGTTGGGGACATGAAAAGAAGGATCGAGAAAGAGCAGACTGCTCTGATACCACTGATCCAGATTTATGCAAGAACACAATGAAGTACAAAAATACCCATAAACATAGAGATGCAGCAGAAATAAAACTTTGTTTCATTAACAACAAATGACTGAAATATGCTTATACACAGAATGGAAACAAAATAGTTAGGGCATTGGTATATTATCTCTGAGAAGATATGTGGTGGATACTAGCCTCTGAACTTTGTGTTACAATGAGGCTCGAAGGCCTATGTATTATTGATAAATAATGGAAAGCTCTAAATATCCAAAAACCTAACCCTAGGAGATGAAACACCAAAATATGGGCCCCGTCGAGGTAAATTGGTACATCAATTTCTCGGGGTCGTAACTTTGGCATACTATCTTTGTTTGACACACACGATACATCATTAGAAAGATATATCCAAGGAATACACTGCTAACAACGAATAGCAAGTCTAGAACAAACTCATATTCGCTAGAAAAAACGTTGTTTAGGGCCGCAAAACGGCTCTGAAAGTTCTGGACCCGAAAAACTACTAAAAATAATAAATTGTGCTACAATTAAGGAAACTGAAAAACTAAAAGAAATAATGGTGTGGGTCCAAGTAGAATAGGAAGGTGGCCACCAATATCCACCTGGATCATTCATCCCCCCTTAGGAAGCAATGGTCCCCATTGTGTTGAGTTCCTCCATGAGATGAGAAAACTTATGTTGAACTTGGTCCTTGGTGAGCCACTTGCTCTAGTGAAGGAATTGAAGTGATTTGACAACTCGATATAGTTGGATCCTCTGTTAGAAGGTGTTCTTGATTTGTGTGTCCATAATCCGATCAGTTGTGGATTGTTCCATGCAATCTGGGTTTAACTATGTTGGTGTGAGTTGTTCTTCCATGTCGGATGTGTCCAATAGAGGTGGAAAGTAGGTCTGAAGGCGGTCCACATTGAACACTGGGTGCAGACCAAGGAATGGTCGAATACTGAGCTCAAAGGAATTTTCCCCTATAGCCTTGGTGCTAGTGTATGGCCCAGATCAGAGTGGGTGAATCTAGCGGTAGGGTCCACCTGGAAGTTGTGTGGCACCTGATATTGATCATGTCGATGCTTGTACTTAGCATTGGCTTAGTTCCAGATGTCATGAACCTATTGGCGAATGTGATGAATGCACTCAATGAATTTGTTTTCCTTGTCAAATCAGACTGGACATGGGTTGAATCTTCCTGAGTATCCGCAAATGGCATGGCTATGTCAATGGGACATAGTGGCTGGAATCCCAAGCCCACCTGAAAGGGGCTATGGTTGGTTGAGTTATGGAGAGCCCGATTGTAGCTGTGTTGTACATAGGGGAGGTTGTCATCCCATGTGTGTGGATTCTTTGAGTTGTACATGCACAGAATGTGTACGATCATTCGATTGACGACCTCTGTCTGGCCATCATTTTGCGGATGGAAAGTTGTGGACTTGGTGAGCTTGGTGTCCAGCATCGACCAGAGGCTGGACCAAAATGTACTGAGGGATCTGAAAGTGCACCTACCCTCGTTCAAAGAAGAGTTTAGCAGTGGCTTCTACTATGAAATTCTTCTTGCAGGCCATGATAATGTTCATCTTCGAGAATCTGTTGATGGCCACAAAAAAATAGTCATTTCCATGCTTAGTAGAAGGTCCGACATGTAATCCATGGACATGGATTCCCAAGGTCGAATAGGGGTAGGAAGCGGAGTATAGAGGCCTTGCTTCTTGATGGTTGGTTTGTCAATGGCACAAGCAGTGTAGAACTTGGTGTACTTCCCAAAATCTTGTCGAAGGTTTGGCCAATAGAAACACTTTTGCAGTACTGCCACAGTTTTCTCCACCCCAAAATGCCTAGCGGCCTGACTGTAGTGCCCCTACCAAATAATCTTGGCATGCTCACTTGAAGGAACACAAAGGTGTCCCAGGTGACATAGCAGGGCATCATGGAGGTGAAAATTAGGAACTTTATTACCCTCCAAGAGAATATTGTATGTGTGTCGGAATTTTGTATCACCTTTGTAGAGAAGTGGCCAATCGGAAGTCTTGTGCCCACAAGAGTTGAGCACCATGGTTAGCGCCATGATAGGTGGTCAACTGAGGCAGTCTGCAACATTATTGGTGCTTCCTTTATTTTACTTAATGTTCAAATGAAACTGTTGTAGGTATGTGGACCACTTATGATGGAGATCATTCTGCAACTTCCCTTGTGTCTGTATGAACTGCAAGGGTTGGTGGTCTGTGCGGATGACCGTTTCCTTTCCCAAAATGTAATACTTCCATTGTCATCAAGCCTATACAATGGAATACATCTCTTTGTCATAAGTGGGATACTTAGGGACTGTGTCAAAAAGTGTCTCACTGTGATATGCCATTGGATGCCCCTGTTGAGTATGGACTGCACCAATAGCATAGGCGGAGGCATCTGTCTCTATCTCAAATGGTTGTTGCAAGTATGGTAATGTGAGAATTGGGGCAGAGTAGAGGCAATACTTCAAATCTTCGAATGCCTTATGTTGAGATTCACACCAAAAGAATTTTTATTTCGCTCCTCCCTTGGTGACTTGACTCAAGGGCCAAGTGATATGAGAGAATCCCAACACGAACCTGCGGTAGAAATTGGAAAGACCCAGAAAGTTGCGGAGCTCTATTAGGGTGGTTGGGGTTGCCCAATCTCGAATGACTTAATAACCCCTCGCTCATCAATAATGTATCCCAGATACTGAACCTGGGTCATGCCAAAAGTGCACTTCTCCAAATTTGCACACAACTTGTGTTGTCACAGTGTTTGGAGGACCTGTCGAATGTGGTGGAGGTGTTATTCCCAAGTCTGGATGAAGATCAGAATGTCATCCAAGTAAACCACTACAAATGAGTTGGTGAATGGTCACAAGATGACATCCATTAGCCTCATGAAAGTTGCAGGGGCATTCATCAACCCAAAAGGCATGACCATCCATTCGAAAAGGCCCTCCTTGGATTTGAAGGCAGTCTTCCACGCATCATAGGGTTTGATTGGTACCTGGTGATACCCAAACTTCAAGTCGATCTTGCTGGAATATTTCCCCCCTTGAGTTGGTTCAGAAGGTCATCAATTTGTGGGATCGGGTACCTATTTCGGACAGTGATCTTGTTCAGCGCCCTATAGTCAATGCAGAGTCTCCAAGTCCCATCCGTCTTCTACACCAGCACGATCAGGCTCCCACAGGGCAATGAACTTGGCCATATGTGACCTTTATGCAAAAGCTCCTGAATCTACCTCTTGATTTTTTCATTCTCCAGAACAAAGCACCGATAGATTGGTCCATTGGGCAGTGGCGCACCTGGGGTGTCTGACCTCGCAGTGTAGAGGCACCCTTGCAGGGGAGGTGAAGATGTCCTCGTAATCCTCCATGACCTTATCCATATGTTGTTTTCATGCATAGGGGCCCTATATAGAGGTCGTGGCCACAATCTTCTTCTTTCCCTGAGGGCGGATCATCAAGAAAACAAATTTCCTAGTTTTGGCAATGAGCTTACTGCATTGTTTTGCAGTAACCAAAGAGATCGATGTAGGCAGTGTTATTTCCAGTATCCTATACAACTTATTGCCCAAAGTAATAATAACAGCACAAGGCATGGAATCATACACAACATGTCACTTCCACAAGTATGGTTGGCCTAATAATACATCGAAAACATCAAGAGGAGAAATGTCACATAATACCTCACCATAGATGATTTTAGGGGCTAAATTTCGCTCATGGGCTAATTTTCCATGGTTTTTCCAAAAATGAAATTCGCTATTTTAAAAATGATTCGCCCAAATTCTATAGGAAAAAAGTATTTTACCTTAAAAATCGCCAAAATTTTATAAAAACTATATAAAATCCTTATAAATTTGAATATTTTTACAAAAATATCGCCAAACATTTATAGTTGGCATATGAAGAATTAGTAAGATTCGCGAAGGTTTCTATATTTTAAAATGAATTTCCATCCTTAAAATCATCCCTGTACCTCATCCATGAAGGGCTTGATGTTATAGGGAAGACGACATTGTTGGTTGACACAGAGGTCTCTTCCTTGGTGCAGCCACCCAATGGTGTATGGTTATGGGTGTGTTGTGGTTAGCAAGCCCAGTCGTTTCACAACCTCTACTGAGATGAGGTTCTTCTGGCTCCCGTTGTCGACAATGAACTGCAACGGGGAACCCTTTACCCACATATCAAAATGGAAGAGGCACTCCGCCTCCTATGGATATTTTGTCTCCTTCTTCTGGATCTTCGTGGTGGCAACGGTGGCATTGGGCTCCACATCAATAATCGGCTTCCTCTGTCATTCCCCGTGTTGGGTTCTGATTCAGAGTTGGAGCCTGCATCTGATTCAAAAGCCTTCAACTTGGCTACCAGTGACTGCTTGGCCCGACACTCACTTGTGTTGTGAGTGGGGCTCTTATGGAACTCACACCACTTCCCCATGTCCTTTTTTGGCTTCGTAGTGTTGTTCTTTGCTTGCAGCTTTGGCAGGTTGTCCTGGGCCACCCCGTCTTGGCTTGGTTCTTTGTTCAGCGACTTGGGGGTACCTTTCCCTTGCTTCTGATTCGCAGACCCAAAGTCTCGCTTCTTCTATTTGAACTTCTACGCAATCTTGGTAGCATACCAGTATGTCGCACCAAGCGAAGAGATGTCAAGGAACTCCATTTCCTCCTAAATGTATCTATGTAGAAAATTGTGGTACTTTAACACCAAATGTTTTTATGAATCTTTGATACCTAACTTTGTGCGTAGGGTATGAAACAGATTCGTCAGCTCATGCACATCTTGGTCCCTTTGTTGTTGCAGTGTAGTCCATTGTATGTATTTGTCCTCATAGCTCCCCACAGGATAATATTGTTCCTTGATGGAATCTCAAAAATAATTCCAAGTGGATAATATCGAGAATAGAGAGGGTTCCCCCTCACTCTGTTGCTCCGAGTAGGTTTCCCACCAGTCCTTGACGAGGGGGGCGGCTTCGAGTGAAAAAATAATCCTTTCTCAGTCGGAAAAGAAATGAACTAAGAAATATCCTTCTAACAGATTCAACCATCTATCTATGACATCTACATCTATTTTTCCCTCAAATATGGGAATGTTAAAGTTTACGTGTACCTTAAAAGGAGTGGAGCCTCCAGAGTGGTTGTTGGATGTAGATGTGTTGCCAATGGGCAGTCGTTGAAGGGTCTGGACAAAGTTTTCCATCATCGCATTCTGTTGTTTCTCGAGGGCCTCCTCGAGCAATAATTTGATAGGATCTCTTGCTCCCTCATCTTTCTTTTCTTCCCCCATGAGCGGTCGTCGGGGTTTATAAGGATGATCTTGCAACAGTTCAACCAGATCGATCCCTAACTCCTTATACCCCGACCTCATTGCGGACATGCAAAGAAGGATCGAGAAAGAGAAAACTGATCTGATACCATTGATCCAAATTTATTCAGGAACATAATGAAATATAGAAATACACATAAACACAAAGATGCAGCAGAAATAAAACTTCATTTCATTAACAAATGACTGAAATATGCTTACAGACAGAATGGAAATAAAATAGCTAGGGCGTCGGTAGCTTATCTCTCAGAAGAGATGTGGCAGCTACTGGCCTTTGAACTCTGTGTTACAATGAGGCTTGAAGACCTATATATTATTGAGAAACAATGGAAAACCCTAAACATCCAAAAACCTAACCCTAGAAGATGAAATGCCAGAATATGGGCCCTGTTGGGGTAAATTGGTACATCAATTTCCCAGGGTCGTAACTTTGGCATACTATCTCTGTTTGATGCACACGATACATCGTTATAAATATCTATCTGAGGAATACACTGTCGACATCGAATATCGAGTCTAAAATGGACTTATATTTTTTGGAGCATTTGATGCCAAAAACATCGTTTAGGGCCTCAAAATGGCTCCGGAAGTTGAGGACCCGAAAATCTGCTAAAAATAGAAAATTGTGCTACAATTAAGGAAACTGAAAAACTGAAAGAAACAATGGTGTGAGTCCAAGTGGAATAGGCGGGTAGCCACCAATATCCTCTTGGATCATATATTTGGCATCTGAGAAAGCTATTTTGACATCTTTAAAGGTATCCAAATCTTCCATCCTTGGATCAAGTGGGTTAAAAATTATTTGCATCATAATTTATGTAAGGACAACAGTTTCTTCTATTGGCTTGAAGGGAGTTGCCCCCGAACTAGGAGGATGTTAGAAGATTATTTGGACTGAATTTTTCTCTCAACTTGATATTCCTACCACGAAAGGTACTTGGGTTTCTTCCTTTGTTTATTCCTCCAACCGAGACAAAAATTCAAACCTATTGAATGGTGCAGAGACTACCTTTTTTGGAGGGTTTTCAACAAATTTGATAGATTATTTTGAACAGACATTAGAAGGGCCTGCAACATTTTAAGGACCTATAGATTGAACTCTATTTCCACCAAAACCAATATTTTTGGATATCCCTTTCGATTCTTCCTCTCTTCCATTACTTGTTGGTTCCAATTATTCCTTTATTGCAATTCCTGGAAAAATTCTTGCATTCATGGAAAAAATTTCACTTGAAAGGTAAATGTTCATAATCGAGTTGTTTCACATGCTCCTAGTTTTCCAAGGTGATGACATCTTCTTCGGTAATTCCTTTCTTTAGGTCGACCTCAACACATGTTATTTCACAAGAAAAAAGGTTCTCCTTTGGTTCAACCCAGTCTATATACCTGCCAATAGAATTTCCAATACTTTGGAGAGAATCATCACTCCAACAATGCAACGGGAGATGAAAAAACCTCACCCATATAGGGATGGCAGAGGGAACATCATTTTCAAGACTGAAATTTGGGGTCCATTTGTTCAGGTACATACCTCTTGTGCGTGGAAAATACGACCCGCTTTGGAATATTAAATCCCTGTCTTCCTTAAACTCAAAGAGGAAAGTCAAGAAACCTCTTCCAAAAAAGAAATTATTAAAGGAACCTTTGATAAGGGGTTTCCAATTATTTTCTAGCCATGAATATCTTTCGGGATGGCCAAATGCGTATGAATTGACCAATTAAAACCTGATCATCTAGGGCCAAAGATTTCCTCCACGTAGTAGAAAGATGGAGAACAACCTTGGGCATTTCTCCCAACTTTTTCACAAGTTTAGAAGGTTGGACTTTCGAATCCTTGACAGAGGTCATGACAATTGCATGGAAGGAAAGAGATTCATCATTAGGGGGTGAAGGAGGCCCCCTCCCATCGTTTCCCAACATCTCGACTATAACTAGGGTTTTATATCACAAACATGCACTCGGATTAAACTTATTACTACTCTACAGGAAGAAATGGGTTGATAAGTTGATTGATGTGAATTGGTATATTAAGAAGATATTATTATTGTATATTATATTCTATTTTCATTAGTAGTTATTTATGATATGAAATTTATTATCATACATCTTGTTATTCCCTAAAGTTGCACTTGACTGTGAGAGGGAAAGCTAGGGCATCATTCGTTTATTGCAAAGTATTTTTAAGGTTTTATGATTTGGTTTTTTGTAGGGTGGTTGAAAACTGGCTCAAGATTACAGCATGACATGAAAATCAAGATCAGAATATATCATATCCCATTGGTTGAATAATAGGTATGCAAATAGATGGATTAAACTAATATAGGAAAAAGAAGATGAATTTTTCAATTTGTCAACTTCACATGAGTTCTCGTCTCAAAATGTCATAAAGAAACAAGATATTCAGCTTGATATCAAAACTTGAAAAATTATCTTTACAACAAAAATTTCATTGTATAAATTAATAGTCAAGAATAAAAAAGCATTGCAATCTGAATAATGAATTCAAGCATGAATAAAGAAATAATAGAGTAGAAAAAGAGGGTCTAACCATCCATATTCCTTTGCTATTAAGTGTCAAATTGAACATAAATTCCTTTTACAATGAGCTTCACAAAAAGGTCCCTTGGATCTCCAAATTTTCAACCTGAACATGGTCTTTCTTCTGTCTATTTAAGCTATATATAAAACTTACAGATCCTATCATCTAGTATAGCTTTAATGGCTAGATTTCAAATAGTATCTATCTACTAAGGTAGTTCACTCAAAAAGAGCTTCTACAATCCCAAAATAGATCACAGCTCAACAGCTTGATATTGCAAATATTGCCAACATTACATTTGACTCTACAAAATAGGAATTTAGTTTGATTTTGTAAAACAGATCGAGGTCTTAGCATTTTACTGACCAAAAACGAGTAGGCCTTGCCATATTTCCGGGAAAATGTTTAAATCATAATTGTAGCAAATTTCCATGTTACCTTTAGGATATAATCATAGCAGTTGCTTTAGCATTTCTCTATTTGAGCTTTGTGGTAAGAACAACATTGTGCCAATAGAGTCTGGGATTAATGTCCCTGAGTTCTTTGAGAAATGCCCTTTTCTCTTTTTTCTTATTTTTAAAACTTTGAACCCTTTATTGTTGGCGAGCATTCCATTGTTCTATCTGTGCCTTCTCCTTCTTTAATTGTCTTATTGTTTTTTGAAACTCCTTGATCTTTTCTTTATCAGTTCTAATTTTAACTCTGAATCCTAAGAATTCTTCAAAAGGTTCAGGTTCATTCAGGTTTAAGGAAACTCTGGGTTCCTTGGCTTTAAGTTAGTACTTTGAGACTAATTCCGAGCTATGTTCTTCCTCAGAACTTGTTGAATCTATAGCTTCAGGCACATTTGGTATGTGTTCTAAGTCTTCAAAGTAATCCTATTTATATTCAAGAGTTTCACTGATACTTTTAGCCATCTCTTTAGCTTTTGCTAATCTGGCTGAAGCTCTCGTTACAGGACCTGTAGGTGGTGAAATTATTCTTTTTCCTTTACTGACAGATTTCTTGGGCAATGGAGTTCTTTTTTCCCTTTTCCTGGTACTTGCTTCAACATTCTCAGAGTCATCTTCTATGATTATGAATTTTTCTTCTTTGATTTACAGATTGAACATTGCCTTTGACTTCAGTCTATACTTGTTGGTGACCCTATTAGAATTTATTCTAGGTTTTTGTGATACAGACACACCTTTAACCCTTTTCCCTTTGGTTGCAGCACCCCTTTTACTGGTTGATGGCGTTTCAAGCTTGACTATAGTTTGAGTATCAAGATCGTTATCTAAATCATTTTCCCCTTTAACATTTTCCCCAGAAAACGTATCAATTTATGGCTCCCACCTAGTTCTTTTACTTATGCTCCTCCTAGTCACCCTGATATCATAAATTTCCTCTTTCACAGGGGTTTCTTGGAAGATGTCTCGGTTCTGTGTAACGGTCTTTCTCCCTTTGCCTTTATTCTTCTTATTGGACTGAGTAATTCTTTCAAAGCAGACATGACTAAGGTTTTAATCAAGACTTGATGGAAAAGGCTATTTTTAACATTAGTGGAGAGTGACTGCACTCTTTTTGACATCTTTGTCAAACTTTTGAGCAGAAAATAAGGAAGGTTTAACGAGTAATCACCATTTAAATGCATTAGTATCCTAACGTAGTAGATATAGACCAGTGAGAATCTACCTTCACAGGTGATATACCTATGAATCATGATCAGAGCAGTGTGCCATTCGATTCAAATCTAGCTACAAGGTATTCCCCTTCTCCAATCCGGATTTTGCTTGTCTGGAAGCAGGAATTGGTTTACAAATTTAGTAACCACATGCTCTTTCTTCCACCATCTTTCTCCTCCAACTACCAGCCTACAAGCCTTTGCGATAGTCTGTTCTGTTACCAACATCAGCATTTTACCGATTTTGACCTCGTGACCATCGAAATTCAGAGCAAAATCCATGGAGACCTACTCATCATAACCCTGAAATGTGGTGATAAATTCAAACCACCCAATGTCTCTGAACCTTTGAGCCATCTAAGGATAGGCTTCAAGAATTTCGGCACCCTCTGGTTCTATTCTGACAACTTGTCCGCTCCTCTTTGGCGCCATCAAACCCAATTCTGCAACTGCGCCCTCGGGTTCCAAATTTGCCACCTGCAATTGTTAGTGTATACTGTTCTTTTGAGTGGATACCTGCATTCCTCACTGCAATCTTGAATTCAGTGAAATCAAATAGGTATAATATAACGATCATCAAGAAAAAGGGTGATTTGAATTGAGTCATGCGCGAGTACACAGCAATCAAATTATGAAACGGTTGAATTTTGCAAATGATTTCTAAGCTTTCGTGGACGCATGTGAACTCTCAACCCATGATTCGTATCATCATAACGAAATCGGGATGGCAAACGCGTATCAAGGCATGATTATTTGGCACTATGGGAATAGGCTTATTCCCGTAGCGTTATTAATGACTTATCAAAATTTGAACATTTGAAATTCAAACAGGCATACAAGGAGGCACCTCATTTTTAAACCATGTATTTCAAAATCAAACTTAAATAAACTATCCCAAAACTATAATGCAAACCATAAAAAACAAAAATTGAAATCAACGAGAAACAAAAAATGAAGTGTGGGTAAGGAAGACTTAGGATGAGGGTTTCTCACGAAACCAAGACAAAATTAGAGACTAACATATCCTATGTGGATAAGAATTTAAACTTTTCATTATTATTTTTAACTCTCATTTCATATTTTTAAATTAGCCCAGCTTACATGGCAATGTGATGTGACATACACAGTTTTGATGTGGCATAGATGACTTATTATTTTATAATTTCCCTAGGAGGCCCATTTTTGGAATAAATTTCCTCTAATGAGTCTCATCTTTGTATGCTCTTCGTTCCTCTCTAAAATTGAAGAAAGAGGCTAATATATACCTCAGATACCATATACATAGATTGAAAAACTTTATGTGGATACATAAGAAGACACAATAACATAAATAGTTTACAAACTGATACATATTGAAAAAATTAATCTCAAAGACCGATAAATACAATTCATCCTTGTTCTTTACAAATCCTAAGAAGCTTTAGCCTTAATATTTCTTTGAGGGACAATCACACTCCTCCAAAAATTGTCAATCCTTTGTTCTCGGACTCCTTTTTTTCTTTTATTCCATCTCTTTTTCTAATTGTATTATCTTTTCTTGCAATTCTTAAAGCAGAAATTTCCAAAAATAATTTATGTTTCCTATATTCCTCAAAAATTTATGAGTCGTGACAATAACTGTTGCCAGATGTACATTCTTATTTTCGCCTTGCACTACTTCATTTGATTGTCTAACAATTAGTTATGTTCAATCCATCCTGGAATATTGAGCTATATTCTTCCAATGATTACATGTAGGATAGTTGTAACTAACCATTTTTCTGGAAGCTATATCAAGTTCAGTATATCTATCATATGATGGAATATTAGGAAATAAAGTTTTGGTTTTCCATAATAAATGAAAATCATATATGCCATAATAAATAAAAATCATCTATTAACTTATTTAAAATAGTTTGACCTTTCAAAACTCCATCCATATCTTGAAATTTAGTTATATCATCCCTTGCTTTTATTAGCATATCTTTATATGCTTCTTGTTGAACAAAAATTCCATTTTTATCCCAACATGAAGAGTTTCATGTTATCACACAAGTTGCAGGTTGGGAAAATCCCAACCCAACCACCGAATGGTGAAAACTAAGAGAGCACCTACCCATTGTCACCTTAGATATGTGTTCCCGTCTCTTTAGAGGTGAAGTGGTTACCTCAAGGGGGGAATCTCAGTGACCCTA
>ML865475.1:9094-21996 GCA_009831015.1 Picea engelmannii | reverse complement strand
TTGCACACCACTTAGTTCAGCCAATAAGCCTTAAAAGAGGCTGAATTTCAGACCTCACCCTTGTGTGAGTGAAAGATGATGAAAAATATACGAGATTTTTCCCTTATTTATACAATACAAATGACCTTTAATTACATTTTAGGTCAAAAAAGGCCAACATGGTCAGTTTACATCAAAAATCCAGTTTTACATAAAATTGACAATAAAAACCCTAATTTTATCTTTTTAGGGTGACGTCATGCCCCTCCTAGGGTGACGTTGGGCCCCCTCTTGGAACGCTAGGTCTCCAAAGTGAAACGTTGGGGCTCAAAACCCCTCAGAAACTGCCACACGTGCCAACCAAGTCGTCCTCATGCATAAAATCCCAACTGGTTGACGTCAAAGCTCAGAATGATGACGTCAAGGGCCTTCAAGGGCCAACGTCATGGTGGGAGGGCAAGATGCCCCTAGGTCCAGGCCTGCCAAAGTGCCTTTGGTGGAATGTCCTCACTTTTCTCTGGTGCAAGCCTCTGGTATCCCTTTGCCCCTAGCTGGGGTCTCAACATCCATCTGGTGGGATTTTAGCCCCATGGAGGTCCGAGCTAATCATCTCCCCATATGTACCTGTCCATCAGGCATGGTCCTGCAGGGACAACAAGTACGCCCTCCGTGGGCTCATGAGTCACATGGATCATAGCAATGTCAATCACATATAATAATCAAGTTACCCAAACATGTGCATCAAACCTCCCTTTTCCCAGACAAATGCTCAAAGACGCTATGCTATTTAACAAGCCAGGTTTGGAGAGGGTCTCAAGATGTCCTATTGGGCTAATTCTCCTCAGGTGTGGGGTGTTTCTAGGTGAAGACCAATCTAGGTCATGTAAATGCATAAGATGATGTAGGGGATGTTTGGGCAAGGGGTGCAGTGATAACATGGAAATGTAGGTCTTACCTGTGGGTGCCTCTGTAGAGGGTGAGTTGCACCTTGTTATGGATGCAATTGTTTCCTAGCCCATTCAATGCCTTTTTACTCTTTGTCTTATTGCTTTTTCTTTCAAGAGAATAGTTGGAGGACACTGCCCTGGCGTAGTGACCAGTGGTGACAGCATTACCCACAAGCATTTCACGGAGATGAGAAGGTTGGCTCGTGATGAGACCCCCTTTCTCTTGGCTATTCCACCAAGAGTCGCTACCCTCGCGTGGTGACCAGATGAATAGTAGTGTCATACTGCTACATGCCCATGGATCTAATAGGTTGGCTCATGATGAGACCCCCCATCCACCAACTAGGTCTTGAGTTTTATTTTATTTTATGGGTCCCCCCTTTTTCTTGCTGAGAAGCCTTTTATTGCTTTCTCGGGCATCCCTGGGAGAAGCATCTCAAGGTTTGATCTTGGATTTTAACATTTTCCAGCTACTTTTACCCTCTGGGCCTTTAGCCCCTTCTTCCCACAAGGCAAGGTACAACCCTTACTAGCTTGGGAAACCCAATGCCCGAACCAATGTAGGGGATAGATGAGAGGTAAAATGATGAAAAGTGATAAGTATGGAAGGAATGGACGATGACCTTTCATAGACCCACCCAGTGGCAACTCATCCCTAAGGGAACCAAAGGGCACTCTGTCATCCCCCCCAGGTACAGACAAGTTAAAAGGCATAATTTCCAAGCAAGCGTCATGAAGCAAAAGAGAATTCAATGCACACATTCAAATGTTTTGAGAATCAGAGTGACAGATACCATGATACCCGGACTCATTACCTCATGGAGCAAGACCCACTGCTACTTCAGAATCAGGCCGATGGGATGGATGCTGCTGTTGCTAATAGATGGGAGGCACTGAAGAAAGGACAGGCCCTCCAAGGCCAAGCTCAAGTCAATATGGCTCTTAGTACTCCATGTCTGGAAAATTTTTAATCTGCTATTTTCTTCTTATTGCAGCTCCTCTATCATCTTTTCTAAGTAGCCATCTTCTTTCTTCAGCAACCTCAACCTCTTTCTTCTCAACAACTTCATTCTTTTCTCTGGCATCTTGTTTTGTGCTTCTTTCTTTGCTTTATCTTCTGCATTCTCCCATTGTAGTCTTCTTCTCCCAGGATTGTAGCTAGCTTTGACACCCCTTAATGTAGGTGGATATACCCCACCCCTTGCAAGATCAGAGATCCTTCGCAGTGGAATCAAATATTTTTTGCAAGGTTGGGAAATGCATACTCTCAGAACAATATCTGCAGAACAAAACTTGCAGCCACATAATGCCATGACTACAAAAGTTGCACATTCACACAGAATTTCTTTTGCAGCAGAATTAAAGAAAGTGGCAGAATAAGATTATCTGCACTTTTGCACCCAGCGAGTCCTTCAACCACAACTTCTGTTTTCTTTCAGCAAAAAATAACCTTCTCACAGACCATCTCCACAACATAAACTCAGGCATAGGTCAGCCTACTGATAAACAATTTACTGGACAACATATTTTGCTGGCAACCTGCGGATTATTGTCCTACAATATTCCTCAGCCGAGAATCCTGCACAATAGGCTAATACATTCGCACCATTCACACAGGAAATTATAGTTTCAGTGGACAAGTCTTCACACAGACTTCTCTTTGCGCAACTCTCGTACCCAACAACATCTTCTTGTATTGTCGATATATATTATATTCACATAGAGATTATAATAAAAGGAATTCACATGCATTCATATCCATCACATAGATGACATGTAACACCAACCATTCATAGTCTTATCGATACAAATACATTATATTAGGATACAAGCTTCGAGACTCCTTAGCAATCTCTCACAATCCTTCTTCTCTTGCACTCAGACTTAATTATTAAACAATTAGATTATTTTGGTTGCCAGGCTACAGGCCACGGCAGCCCATTTTCTCTCTCTCCCTTCTTTATTTGTATGGATCTCTCCCTCTCAAATTCTGCATCCTACTGGCTAGTGGCCAGCATGTTGGCTTTTTATTTTTCATATTGTCAAGAGCTACCTAACTCCTTAGTTCTTTAATTTATCTTCTCCCATTGTAACCATTCACCTTACATCTTCCAACTGGTCTTCTCACGTCTCTACTTCAGCTACTACTGTTAGCGTTCTAGTGTCCTTGTCTTTTCATTTCGCAGCTCGAGATCAATTACTCTTTCCTAGCAATTCCTCTTCTGTAGTGCACCCTTTCAGATTCCCCTCTGTAAAGTATGGACGATTTCCTCTTGACCATTTCTAATTTCTCCCACTCCCAGTTCTGCAGTATTGACTTGGTAGTTTTGCAGCCAAGAATGATTCCACATGATCCATTGTACAAGGTTCCAACGTCACAACTTGCTTCTATAGTAACTTGGGAATTCTATGGCACAAAGTTCCAATGTCCACATCTTGCTTCCACAACACACATTCTTGGTTCCATAGAACATTCTACTTCAGAACAGTCCTCATGCCAGCTATTTGCAGGTTGTTATCTGCACAGTCTTCTCTTTCCACACCTTCACTAGCTACCAAGAATCTATGAACTGTGTTCTCTTGAACTTTATCTCTACACGGACAAGTTTGCAATCACTGTTGTTTTCAAGAATCAAAACACCATATGCAAAATGACCTCGACGCTCCTGCATCATTTTATCATCAATTCAACCACACTCTTTCAAGACATTTTCACTGTTTTTGGATTGGCTGTTTTGGTTTTTACTTAATAAGTCAGTTATCTGTTAGTCTGTAGGCTTTATTTTAGCTCTCTATTTGTAAGTTGTTCCTTAGATTTTATTTTTGTAAATTACTTTTGAGTGTGAGAATTGTGTCTCTCAGTTTTTGTATAATTTTAAAGTTTTAGTGCTCAGTGCATAGAAATCGATTATGGACATTTTATGGAAAATTCCACCAGCCATCAAAGCCCTTAGTCATATCATTGAAAAGCTCTTGTCCAATTGTCAGATTAATGCTTAGGGAACCTAAGGTATGATGGTGGAAACTCATCAAAGCCTTTTTCCATGCAGACAATAGGTGCTTAAAGCCATTTTTTAGTGGTTTTGGGTTTTTTCATTCTTGGATAGGCATTTAAAAAACAGTTGAATTGGTGCTTCCAAAACTCTTCTATCAATATCAAAACTATCTATACCCTTGACCCTGCATCATGCTTTAGGATTTTATGGTTTTTTCATATTTGTTTCATTTTCTTTTTGGTGAAAATGCTTGTAATATGTAACTAAGATTATACCCTAATAAGCTTATAAATGTCTAGCTTCAATTCCACAACCCAGATATGCATATTACAGCCCTACAAAAGAATTACCAAATCATCTTCCATTCAGATCTGTCTTATCCTAAATCATTTCAAAACAGATGTTCATGGTCTCAAATCATCTGAATCTTATTAAAAGAAAAGATTTGCTAGTGCATTGGGAATTGGATGAATCTTTGTTAAAATAACTTTTCTGCATCAGGAACTGAGTTCCTATCTTGTTCTTAGGTCGTAATATTTTTCTGCTTTTTGAATGGTACTAGGAGATGCTTTGGCACTCCCACTTGTAACGGCACTGGTTGTACTATTGGAGTCCCATTGAACTACCTTTTTTTTCTTTCTCGAGGAAAACATTGCATGGAAACCCAAGGGATGCTTCCCCACATTTGTGGATGGCATCCCTAGTAAACCCAGCTTTGTAAACTAGTGCATCTCACCTAAGGGAACTCGAACCAGGCACTTGCTAACACAGAACTAATCAAATTCCCAGCAACTTTGGCAACTACTGGTTGAACTAACCCCTTGGGCTCCCATTGACCTACTTTTGTGGTCATTTGTTGAACATTAATAAAATTATCTTATCTTATTAACATGATCTTGTGTACTTGCAAGCTGGGCTTTCTCTCCTCTTGTCAGGTCGAGATAAATTTTGACGAGGACATTTTCAATAATAGCAGATATCTCTTTGAGAATATTAGGTTGGGAACACTCTCATGTGTGGGGAACAATTACCATTTGTACATAGGGTTTGTGGTTATATTCGTTTCATATATAATTGTTAAGCATTTTTCAACCGAATATTTTGAAAATTTTGTATGTTTCAAGGCATCTATTACATATTAATGTTTTCTTGTAGGCTTAGAAGCTCTTGCTATCTGCAATGTGTGCACATTAGGATTTATGTTTGGTGGTGCTGCTGATATTATATTTTACATTACAGGTCTTTGTCATAGATTTCGGGCTTGCCAAAAAATATCGAGACTCTACTAATCATAAGCATATTCCCTATAGGTATGTGAACACATCTAAAGCTGCACTAGTGATAATGCTAATTGAGATGGGAATGCTCCCTTTCTGTCACAACTGGCTAAATAACTATTCCAGCCTATGCTTCTTTTATAAATTAGAGAGGAATGCATTCCGCAAATTTTGTGAATTATTTTGATACTAGCTCTCTAAGCATTGAATATGTTATTGGGTAAAATATTCATTTCCAAATTTGTTTTTCCTTTAGGGAAAACAAAAATCTCACTGGTACTGCTCGATATGCTAGTATCAATACCCACCTGGGGATAGGTGAGTTACCATTCGTCTAGGGCTTCCAGCACTAGATTTGGCTTGTGCTTTAGCAGGTTTTCGATCAGCAGCTACACATTGTAAATAGGATAATTCTTAATTTAGTGATTGAATATTAATTCTTTGGACTTAATTATTCTTTTCATCTTTGCATGAGGTTCAGAGCAAAGCAGGAGAGATGATCTAGAGTCTCTAGGCTATGTACTGATGTACTTCTTAAGAGGAAGGTCGGTTCATTATAAATGTGAAACTAGTTAAATTATACCCATATGTTCTCTGTAGTCCCGTTAACTTCTTTTTCTATGTTTCACAAGTTATAATTTATACAGTTATATTGTGTTGGTGGTTTCAGCCTTCCATGGCAGGGATTAAAAGCTGCAACCAAAAAGCAAAAGTACGATAAGATCAGTGAAAAGAAAATGTCAACTCCAATAGAGGTGATTGTACAACATTAAATTTTATCTCACTTGAGCTTCATTAATGGGCAGTTATAAGTTTATAACCATAAACCCCATAAGTTTACTAAACTTCAGTACTGGAACATGTGAACTTTTATATATATGATTGATTAGTTTTATGATCAGCAGGTGTTGTGCAAGTCTCACCCGTCTGAGTTTGCCTCATATTTCCATTACTGTCGATCACTTTGCTTTGAAGATAAGCCAGATTATGCTTACTTGAAGAGGATATTTCGTGATCTATTTGTCCGAGAGAGTAAGAATGATCTAGACGTGTTTCAAGTTCATGCCTACAGTTGTGATTATTGATTTTGGGTTTTGTATATTTGCTAATTTTATGTAATGATTCTAACGGTATTCCCTGTGTATATTATAATGTTATGCTACAGGCTTTCAGTTTGATTATATATTTGATTGGACTCCGTTAAAATACCAACGAGCCCAAAGTTATGCTGCTAATCCTTGTCCACATGTAAGTTTTTTGATATATACTAACTCATATTCCAAAACATGGTTGTAATATCATGCTAAGGATTCTCTGATTTTTCCAAGGGTAGTGGAAGGATTTCTGGCTGACAAAGTCATCTACTCGTCCATTTTGAATCAGATTGGAAGTGGGAAGGGGCACGAGAATGCCAATTTCTTAATGGAAAGGATTTCAGGTTTGTTTGTTGATCATGCTTCTCATTATTATAAAGTTCTTAGCTGTTGGTTAGTACCACCTTATTGAATAGGTTCCATTTTTGAGATCTTAATTTTTGAATATGCATGGTAGTGCTGTGACTTAAATGAATTTGCTTACTAGAAGTGCACAGCTGGGTTATAACTTTGTCATGTATTTGCTTGTTTTGTAGCTGGGCAGGAGATTTGTGATCGAGTTTCAGGAATAGGTGAATGGTATCCAAGAAGGACTATTGGAGCTAATGCTGTAACTCGTGGAATACAAGATCATTCTAAATACAAGACTTACAGGCAGGATGGAAATTCAACATACAAGGAAGGGGTGAGAATGCCCATGAAGATTTGTTGGATTATTGCTTTATTTACCTTCATAGAATAAAATGCTTTGTTTGCAGTGGTTCTGATGCTGCATCATTCATCCTTGTTTGCATGTTTTAGATTTATGGTCTCACAGTAGCTGTGAATCTTCTCCTCAATTCAAGATTTGTTTTAATTTGGATAATTTTTCTATCATAATTCAGTGTGTTCAATTCACAGCCTGATCAGTTTTTGGCAAATTTCAGGGGTTACATACTGAACGGATACACTCTTCATCTATGCAAATAGGGAATGCATCGAAGAAAGCAGTGGTCTTGGGAAACAGACCAACCTCCTCCGGTGAAACTTTTGAACTCACTCGTTTTCCAACCACTAGGATTTCTCCTTCCAATCATCGCACTTCAGCTGTACATCCACATTCTTCTGTGGTGGCTACATCTGGTCTCAAAGGGCCAGTCTATGCTCATAATACAACACCAAAGAATGTTAATGACGACATTCTAACTGGTTTTCCATTCCTTAGAGTTGAATCAGACCAACAATGAGTGTTTCCCATTCTTACATTGATCTTGTAGTAATGCTGCAAGGGAATTGCTTATATTTCTAGGATTTTGCACACCTTATATTGATCTTCTAGTAATGCTGCAAGGGCATCTCTTCTTTGGAATTGCTAATTGTACAGGATTGTTTTTTTGCTTCTCTGCTTTCACTCCTTGAGTAAGATTACATACAACTAATGGTTGTACCTTAACGAGTACTAATTTCAGTTTCTAAATAAAATCAATGCAACAGATTTCATAACATGTTTTTCTGAATGTTTGGTGTTCCTTAATATTTATATACTTGTGTTTACATGCATTTATTTTTCAATGATTTCCAGACTACTTTTGGATATCATGCTTAGGCTGACTATTATTCGCTTTGGTTTCTATTGTTTCAGCACGAAGAGAGATAATGGTAGCTTCCAACTGTAGTTTCATTATGCTACAATTATTTTTCTTTTACCTCACTTCCAGTCATGATTAAAAGGTTTTCTACAACTAGAAAAATTTGCTAGTGTTAGCTTGCTCCATAAAATTTTCATTTCATGTTATTTCTATCTTTAGCACTGAAGTTAGGGCCTTCTCAGCACATTTTCTTTTATTTCTAAGCTTGTTATAAACTTATCTTAGTATGTATTTTTTTCTTTATATCTGATCTGTAAACTGTCGTGGATATTCCATTGGAACAGATTGTCACAACATATCTGATAAATAACTGAAACTTTTACTATTAAGCTTATTTTTCCTTTAGATCTCAGATTCTTCATTACTGGTTCTCTTCTTAAAAAAGATACATGAAATAGTTCAAATGCGAAAAATAGAGAACATAAATAAATACACACACCATCCACAAGATAACACAAAGATTTGACCTGGGAAACCCAATACGGGAGAAAACCCAACTAGAAGGTGAGGCTGCTCTTGTAATATCCCAGATCCGGCTAGTCTAGGAAATGCTGCTAATCTGATGTGTTTTCTGTCTGACCTGATACACTGGGGGTTTCTGGATGCGTTTAAGCTGCGGGTTTCTACATGCTTGGTGTTTTTCACATGTGTGTGTAGATAATTAAGTGTTTACAACATATAAATGAGCATACAGATAGTAAATGAGACAAAATACTGCAAATCTCTCGACTAGATCAATGACAAAAGGATCTTAGCCATAATACAATAAGCAAACTAAAACAATAATACCCGGTAAATGTTGTTGGATCAATGGATGAGTTGTAGGATCTACTGCAAGCTACAACAACTCATATGGCAACTGCTGCAAGATTGGAAAGTTCGCCCTAGTGGCTAAACTCCTAGGATCTGCTTGAAAACTGTCTCAAACAATGCACCCTACTCTCTCACTCAGTCCTGGTGATCGACGGACTGACAATCGACGCTATGCTGATATGTCTGGACCCTAGATGGATCCTCCTAGGGAAATGCGCCCCCTCCATTGCTGGAAACTGCGCCCTAGTGATTCCCCTGTCGGAATCGGTTGATAAGGGTCTCAAACTGAGTGCCCTAGGATCCTATGAAATGGGTCGAAAGGATTTCCGTGGATCTGATCTGGTGATCTCTCGGGAATCCCAAATGTGTCCCCAACTGTCGCACCCTCAATGGTTGAGAAATGTGCCCAAGATGATTTCAATGTCGAAATCTAACGAGAAACTAGGCAATAGAAGCTTCCTTCCCTCCTCTCAACTGGGTTGGAGGGGAATCCATGGATTCTCCCTAGCTGGGACAAGTCGACTCACTGATGCTAAGAAGATGTGCCCTCTCCCTGGACAAGTGCACCCTCACTACTGCAACTAGATAACTATTGCTGAAGTACGATGGAAGATCTGGATGATCTTCTCGGTGACGAGCGTGTGTCTCTCAACACCAAAATCAACCTCTGGGTGTCTTCCTCCTGGAATCCACAAGATCTCTCCTGAGATGCGCCTCTCTCCTCAAGTGACAAGTCAAATTCTGCATAATGATGAATTAGGTCGCTTTACCCTTTCTTTATAGTTTCTCGAAACCCTAATTTGTTGTTGACCTATTTTTAGCTCACTTTGACTTAAAAGCGCTTTTAGTCACTTTTAGCTCAATGTCACTTTCGAATTATAGCACCCTCGGCTGAAGTGACCTCTAGTAACCTTGTTTGCCCCTATATGGTCCTAGCTATAGTCTAACGGGGTTGTTTAGACCATTAATCCTCCTCTCTGGAGCTCCTATTTGGAAAGGGACATTATAGTCCTCCCTTCCTGAAATTGCTTGTCCTCAACCAATACCAGTCCAGGGTGTTGCAACACCTGCTCACTCTCCCAAGTAGCATCCTCTATTGGAATCCCTCTCCATCTGATCAGACACTCTCTAATTACCCTGCTCCTCAGTTTCCGCTCTCAGAACTCCAGTACCTCCTCCGGAACCAACTCCAACTGTCCCTTCTCATCCAACGGGGGAAGCTCTTTTGATGTCCTGATGAATTGTCCCACACACTTCTTGAGGCAAGACACATGGAATACGTTATAAATCCTGCTCCCTTATTGAAGCTCTAGCTCATAAGAAACCTCGCCTACTCGACGCATGATCCTGTCAGGTCCATAAAATCTAGGCTTGAGCTTCTCGACTCCACTCTTCTTCAGAGATGACTGTCTGTAGGGTTAGAGTCTCAAGAAAACCAAGTCCCCAACTTCAAAGCTACGCTCTATCCTATGACTGTCCACACTCATTTTCTGCCAATTTTGCGTTGTCTGCAGGTTCTCTTTCAATAATTTGAGAATCTCTTGACTCTCAGTGATCCAATCCTTGGCTTTGGGAGCTCTTCTCTCACCAAAAACCAAGTCTATCAAACTGGGAGCATCATAACCATACAATGCTCGGAAGGGTTTCATGCCAATGGACATGTGGAAGGTGGTGTTGTAGCAATGCTCCCCTAGATGTAGCTACCTGACCCATGTTCTATGCTGTCCACTAACATAGTTTCTCAAATACCCCTCAACCCACTTGTTGACTATCTCGGTCTGCCCATCTATCTGAGGGTGATAGCTGGTGTTGGGTATCAACTCTGTCCCCATCAATCTAAACAATTCCCTCCAGAATGTACCAATAAACCGTCTGTCCTTGTCACTGACGATGTTCCTCGGCAACCCATGGAGCCTGAAGACCTCCCCGAAGAATAACTTGGCCACCTGAACTGCGCTGTAATCTATTGGTATGACATAGAAGTGAGCAAAATTATTGAATCTGTCAACCACCACATAGATGCAGTCCTTACCCTGAACCTTGGGTAGGCATGTGATGAAGTCCATCGATATGCTCTCCCATTTCTGCTCCGGAATGGGAAGTCGCTGAAGTAGTCCTGCTGGAAGCATATGCTCTGACTTGTTCTGCTGACAAGTCACACACTCACTGATGTACCTCATAACATCCTGCTTGAGGCCCTTCCATGAGAACCTCTCTCTGATATGCCTGTAGGTTTTGAAAAATCCGTGATGGCCTACCAATGGTGAATCATGAACTACTGCTAGGATCTTCTTCTTGAGCTCGGAACCTGGCACTGAGTAGACTCTTTCCTTGTAGAATATGACATTGTCAATGACCCTGTACCTGTCTGTTATGAACATAAAATATACATAAATAGATATTCATAACATAATAATAGTTAATAAATAATAATTATTAATAATGAAAGGTCATGTCTCAAAGGACATGACTATTGGTAAAGGGCACCCCTGCGTGGGTATATAAGAAGGCCCTCATTCTCAATTGTAATCATCATCTATATCTTATTATTCATTCTTATTACATATATATTTGTCCATATGGATTTGATTACTATATTTCAAATATTTTGGATAATTCTTGTGTGAGTGAACTTTGTTCGTCTCATTTGGTATCAGAGCTGTGTTTTTCTGATCCTGGCCTTTGGCCACTCTCCTTATCAGACCTTTGTTTGAACCGGTTTTTTGCCAACCATACTTCATTCCGAGTTTTTCTGATTGTTCTTGATCTTTGATCAAATCAGGCTTTTAGCCACATATATGGTCTTTGACCACAAATCGGTCCTTGGCCATAGACTTTTTGGTCAATTTCGTTGCCCTTGGCAACAAAATCGTTGAATTTAGCCACATCCAATTAGTAGAATTTTTGTCTAATTCAGGTCTTTGACCATTTAAAGTTAATAATTCTGCTGCATATTCAATAAGAAACAAAAAAATAAAAAATCAAATTCCATTGAAGAAAAAAAATAAATATTTATTTTACATAATATACATAAAGATTTTTTCAGAGTTTCTCTGATCTTATCTTTGACCAACAATTGGACTTTGGCGATTTAAAAAATGACTTTTGTTGAAAAAAAAATATAAAAAATGAAGTCTACTACAAATTCTGTAGAGAAATCAAAGGAAAAAAAAATACGAAAATAAGCAATTTCGTACACATATCAATGTTCATCACACATTTTTCAAAACTCTATTCAGTCCATACTATCCCTCCATACAGTGAATCAATCTGCGTCCGTACAAGAATCGTCCAAACAAATTGTGTCTATACATAAGCCGTCAAATCAATTTAATTCGTCTGTACTAGCTTTAAATTGCAGGGCATCCATTGTAAATACATGCTCGCTCCTACAACATACTCATGGGAAAGAGAGTTTGAAGTTGCCGCCTGGAATTTAACAATGGAAAGCACGTGAGTAATTCAATTAATTCGGTATTGCTCAAATCATAGTTGGGCATAAAACATATTGGTTCCATACCATACCTACGAGCATCAACTTAAAAAAACCGCGTGGGACTGAGACTAGCTATTGTGGCCAGAAATCGTGGGAAAAAAGGAAAAAAAAAACAATTGTTATGCCCTGTAATCACCCAAGTGTTTCGCTGCCAAAAAAAAAAAAGGTTATATATATCAAGCCGCCAAATTAAAAAAATAATTATATGGAAAAACTATTATCCAACCCATCCTATAATTTTCCCCACAATTCTGTACCACCTTTATCCTCTAAAAAAAATTATCTGTGAAAAGAGATACGTAGGGTCACATCTTTTAGCCTTGCCACTGCTAACAAAGAATTAAGCCGTACATAGATTTGCTATCACCCATTTATTTGGGGCATGACATCATAAGGCAATGCATGGGAAGGCCGACCATTCACGTCGTTATAGGCTAATTTTAGTATACTCTAGTCCAAGACCAGGATACTTTTTCTTTAACTAAGAGTTGATAAGCGGATATTAAGTAGTCAAGCTATAACTTAACTTATATTAAGTTATATGAAATGATCATTTCATTAGATATAAAAAGGGCTATAACTTATATTATATTAAGTTATATGAATGGGTCATTTCATTTGATATAAAAAATGTTTGTCAATTAAAAAAGGATATAAAAGTTTAAAGTAAAA
>ML865473.1:11114-21997 GCA_009831015.1 Picea engelmannii | reverse complement strand
CCATCAAAAGAAGGGCAATTTCACTTTTTAGGTATCAGATCATATGCTAGGTGATAAATGTACTTCTGGAATTTGAATGGTTTCTTTTGCTCTTATCATCTTTTCTCCATTATGATATAAAATGTTGAATCTTCTTGTATACATATATACAACATCTTTGGCATGGGGGAAGGTCAAAGAGCCCCTTCAGAACTCTTTTCCAGACTCACATGATCACCCTACATAACCAAATACAAAAGAAGATAAGCACAGAATAAAAGAAGTATAGGATATTCCCGTACCAAAGAAACCTCAGTCTAAAGGGATGAATTTTGACAATTTACAAGCAGTGGCACATGCTATGGGTAGTAATCATACAAAGGTAAAAGCAAAGGTAACATGGTATTTATTTTCTGATGCTCATAAAACTACAATAAGTATGAAAAGATATACTAGATCTTATGACCTTAGTATTAAACCCATGCGCCTATCCCTCATACCCATATGCCTAAACCTAATCAATCCTCTCATAGCTCTTGAACATGGTTAAGGGAAAAAATCATATCAAAATATGAAGCATGTATAGCAATGATAAGCCACGAATATATTTCATCCTTAATCAATTCACGAACCTATCTTATATCATGAACCATGATCTAACATCAAATTCACCACCTGAACGTCCAATCACCTATCCCAAAATGATGCCTTGAACACCCAACATCTTGTCCTCGTCATTACAGTAATAGGTAGAAATGAAATGGCTTATTTGGTGGCGAAGCCATCCAGATAAGCCCCACCTGGTCATAAATTTTCCTTACGACATCCTTACTTAAACTTACCATTCACATTACCAACAACATCACCATATTCCCCCTTGTCGTGAGCTTTCTCCAGTCCCGAGCCTACTCCTTTCCAGTACCAAACCCTTGTGCTACAACTCGATCCTTTTCTCACAACTTATAACGATGGTGGTTAGTAGACACGAACCGGTCTTCCAAATTTATAGGGAAACCGAGGAGTTCCAATTATGTCAAGAAAAATATGCTAGATCGGGATGGATGCCATTTCTGGAAAAATTCACAGGTTGGCATGAGAAGATATCTCACGAATTTATTCAGAGTTATGATGGAGAGATTGCACATATAGGAAATCTACAACTGATAATCAACGAAGCAACCTTAAGGGAGGTCACGGAACTACCTAGCAGAGGATCCAAATACTTCAAAGGTGTAGGAATCAACAAATAAATGTGCCAATGATTCTTGAAAGAAGATCATCAACACCCTGATTGGAAAAAGGTGATCTCGAGGAACTACATCAAGGAAGAGTTTCATCCAACTTCAATGATTTGTCACTTGTGAGGGTAGGTATGCTGTGACCTTCATATATCATCTTAGGCTTCTATTACATTTTGAAGGAGGCCCTGAAATTGATTTCCCATATTTTCTATGGATGAGTTTGAACAAAATGGTAAGAGGTGTTAAATCCATCTCCAAAACAAAGAAGACTAGAATTTACCATCAAGGTCTCATTAAAATGCTAGTTTTACATGAACTTAGGAAACATAGGATTAGTTGGAAAACCATTATCATTCAATACCTTCCCACAGAAAAAAAAACCTACAGAGGAAACCCAACATGCTCCAAAGAAAAATAAGGAACCTCAAAAGCAAAAGGGCACACAGGATAAGACAACTCCACCATCATCTAGGGAAGTGAGCCAACATGAAAAAGCAGGGTCCTCTTCTATAGTCAATAAAACTTTTAAAAGCTCCGAATCAAAAGGTAAAAACAAATTAGTTGAGGAGACTTCAATGGTGGCAGTTGAGAAAGAGGGACATCAGACAAAAATGATGAAGAAAGGGAAGCATAGCTCAGAAACTAAAAGTAAACAGTCTGTGGCACAACCCCTTGTCACCATTTCACAATTGGAAAAGAAGAAAAGGAAGCCTTTGAGCATCCCTCATCCGGTACCTCATTGTAAAAGAACCACGAGGAGCATGGAAAAGAAGGAAAAAACAATAGTTAGTCCTCATACGCAGGAAGATCCAATCGATCTTACCTCCCCTTCTGAGGATTTATCAGTCCAAGATGACATCCCTAGTTTGACTGAGGAGCAAGCCACTATTACTTTATGTGGGATGAGGGAGGAAGTCGAGGAAAGGGAGTGCATCTAGCCAGTCATGATGGAGTCAAAAAAGCCCTTGACAAAAGAACAAATGAAGAAAAAGATTGGGGAATTGCAAAAACAAAATCAGGAACTCAAACAAGAAGTGAAGGAATACCAACTCTTGGACATGTATATCAAAAAGGAAAATGAGCAATTGAAAGCAACCAACCAACAACTTCAAGACAACCATGAAGAGACTGCTAACAAGCTCAAGAAGGTATTATGACTCCTACAATACGTTAGGGTCATCAAAAGGGAGCTGAAAGAAGAGGCTTCAAACATCAACATCATTGATCCACCAAAGTAAAGAACACAGTCTCAAGTTTTGAAAATTTTGGGTTTGTTTCTAGTTGCATGAGAACATGCAATGATTTTGGCATGGGGGAATGTTGAGACCCGAAATTTACATCCCCATTACCCTATTATACACTTCATTTATACCATTTTGGCCTACCTAGATCTTGGGTGAATGACAAGAACGCTACCATTAGCCAGTGATAAGGTCATAAGGTAAAGTATGGTTAATTTATGCATTTTGTGGTTTATAGAGTTAAGAAATTAAATATTTCATGTACTAATGCTTTAATTTACCATGTATAAATATTTGACCTCTATATATCCAACGTTCCTGTACTAGCTCAGCTATCCGGTACCCGCGCACCAAGACTGCCACTGTCCGAATCCGGTACCAAACGCATCCGGTACTAAAATCTCGTCTGTTGCGATCCGGTACCAACGACCGTGGACTGTCATGATCCGGTACCACCATTTGCGCACTGTTGTGATCTGACACCCTCTACCTGTCACAATCCGGTACCAATATAGAGAACCGAATGTACCAAGTTTAGCTCCAGATCGCCCAAGACAATTGGTGGATGTTTATTTTCTTTAGGAAGGCTATGTTAGAATAGTTTGTTGATTGCCTCATCCTCATGCACTCCGTGTCATGAGGATGAAGCTAAAAGATGTAACCGAATAATTAAATTTAAACATTTGACTGATTTGCAAATCATTTCATCTCCTTGTGTTTCACTACTAAGACTATTAAATAGCTATGGCAAGGATGGTGGAAGAGAGGAGAGTTATCATATTACTAGCATGTGAAACAACGTATGATATTGCAGAACATATTCTAAGTGAAGACTAATAGAAGAATGCCATTTATCTCCATGTCTTGATTGTCTATGATCAAATATGAGTTGAGTTGTTAATAAAAGCTTGATCTTATGTTTTGAGATTTGAGTGAGAGTAATGTGTGGGTTGAAGATAAGCCTCATGTAGACTTCAGTAGCTGACTTGTTGAAGTGGCAAGGGCCCACCACCCAACAAAGGTCAACATTTTCGTAGATTAGCATTAGTATTTGTTTTCAGTAGTGTAAACATTAAATCAACTGAAGCTTTAACTCTGTCAGATGATAGCAGTACAGCTTAGACTAGGATTTCCATTATATAATTGTTTAGAGATCTTTATTTGCTCTGTTTTTGCATATGCTCTGTTTTTATGAATTTGGTTTTTAGACATGAATGTTGGCAGAAGTGGTCAGACATATTTGAAGGAGAATTAGTGAAGTCCACAACAACACATTGTGAACCACAACATACTCAGTATATTGACTATTGAACTACCCATGCTATGTCTTGATGATTGATGTGTGATTTCCCTTTCAGAAGTGTGGATTGCATAGTTATTTTTCTGGGTCAGATAGCAGAGTTGATTTGTCAAACCAACTCCATCTCATACTTTCATGTGCCATAATGGAGTGGATAGCCTCTCTGTGAAAGACAACCAAAGTGCATTGCAGTTTGCTATTTTGATTTGTTTCCAACATGCATAATCTAGTTTAATTCTATACTCATGACATTAGAAATTACCTTTCTTACTGGCGTCTTGTAACTCTGTTCATTACGAATCCCAGATTGATAATTAATGAGTGCATTATACTAAACATATAAGCATCACAACATGGAGCTAAACCTCCACTTGGGGAAAGGATTCCTAACTAGGTTGAGGTCTCTCTATATCATAAAATATCAGACACATGAGACATTTCAAGCTAACAACCTACAATCTCTCATTTCCCACATGCCTGTCCCACCCCACGAAGTGTGCCCCTTCTTTTCTCAACAATCCTTCTGCTACCCCACTTCCCTTCCAGGGCTTCAACAATAGGTTGGGATGGAAGTCCTAGAGCCCTAGAGCTACAGTTTGGCACCTTGGGAAATAATTCCCAACAGTTCTCTCACCTGGAGAGAATGCACACAGACCTGGAAACTCACTTCTTCAATGTCCTACAATCCTGAAAAGCCACCTCTTCAGTCCAACTCCAAAGCTAACCATGGTTCTGGTACAGGTACAAGTACTAGAAGAATAAAGGTACAGATGACAACTGAGTGAGTGAAGGAAAATATGATCCCTTGTCATAAAATGAACTATAGTCCTCAAAACTTATGTGCATGTTCCCAACTTGACACTTGTCATGTTGGTAACTACATGGGCTACACATGGGTTCCCTCACACGGTGATACGTTTCCTCATAGGGAATTAGGATAAAATACATTATCCCCTACTTTTGACTTTAGCTTTAGGAATATTGTTAAAATATTCTTTTTTGTCTTAAGCCCCCTTAGCTCAACCCCTTTTTCTAGACTCTTAGCCCCCTTTTCCCATTCTAGTGGAGTTTATCCCTCCATACTCTTTTACATGGTTGGTCTGCAGCAGTGATTTGTTGCCATTAAAAACTGAGTGCGATTACATTTACAAAAACAGGTTCGTTGGCCTTTCATTTTCTGGTTCACCAGCCTAATAACCACATAGGCACTCTCGCCTCAAAATACATATATGAAGGCACTCTAACCTCTAATTATCCTGGATCACCAACTTATACATACAATTAATTATATTTACAATGGGGTTCGGCCTAGTGGAATATAAAGGTACGGATGACAACTGAGTGAGTGAAGGAAAAAATGATCCTTTGGTCAGAAAATGAACTATAGTCCTCAAAACTTATGTGCATGTTCCCAACTTGACACTTTTCATGTTGGTAACTACATGGGCCACATATGGGTTCCCTCACATGGCGATACGTTTCCTCATAGGGAATTAGGATAAAATGCATTATCCCCTACTTTTGACTTTAACTTTAGGAATATTGTTAAAATATTCTTTTTTATCTTATGCCCCCTAAGATCAACCCATTTTTCTAGACTCTTAGCCCCCTTTTCCCATTCTAGTGGAGTTTATCCCCCCATACTCTTTTACATGGTTGGTCTGCAGTAGTGATGTGTTGTCGTTAAAAATCGAGTGTGATTACATTTACAAAAATAGGCTCGTTGGCCTTTCATTTTCTAGTTCGCCAGCCTAATAACCACATAGGCACTCTCACCTCAAAATACATTTACGAAGGCACTCTAACCTCCAAGTATCTTGGATCACCAACTTATACATACAATTAATTATATTTACAATGGGGTTCGACCTAGGGGAATTACATTCCCCTCCCCCTTATTTATGCACTGTCCTCAGTGCATTTATACATATGTACAAACAAAACTTTACAAATCTTCAAAAATATTTGGGTATTCTGCTCGCATAACATCCTCATGTTCCCATGTTGCATCCTTAAGACCATAACAGGTCCATTGGACCTTTACCACTCTTATTGATCGATTCCAAAGTAGCTTGAATTTACGATCCAATATGCATATCGACTGAACTCAGAAGCATCCTTCTTGATCCACCTGGATCACATTCCAATCAATGACCTGATTAGCATTAGGTACATACCTTTTAAGTAAGACACATGGAATACATTATGAAAGCACATCGATGTAGATAAGGAAAACATGTATGCAACTGGAACAATCCTCTCTATGATTTCAAACAGACCGCAATAACGAGTTTCCATATTTGAACAATTTCCCAATTTCAGGGAACTTCTCCTGGCATTTACTTTTAAGAACACATGGTCAACCACATTAAATTCTCCATGAGTTCTGTTTTTATCTGCATAAATACTCTGTTTGTCTTGGGAAGCCTTTAAATTATGTTTTATTTTCATCATCTTCTCTTCCATTTCCTTGAGTAGTTCTAGTCCAACCACTACTCTGTCGGCTTGGTTGTCTCATCTCACCAGACTGTTACATTTTCTGCCATATAATGCTTCAAATGGACTCATTTTCAATGAGACATGATACCCATCGTTGTAGGAAAATTCAACTAAATGAATGTAATCCTCCCATTTGGATGATTTATCCATCACATACATCATTAACATTTCCTCTATCACATGATTTACCCTTTTTTTTCCCATTTGGCTCCAGTGCTAAAATTTAGATTTGTTCCAAATCCCTTCCAAAAATTTGACGTAAATTTGGGATCTCTGTCAGATACAATTGTCTTAGGAACACCATGTAGCCTATCAATTTATCTTATATAAATATCAACAATTGTTAGCTTCCTTGTGAGTGATCTTCACTAGAATAAAATGAGCAACTTTAGTAAGCTTATCCATCACTACAATTATAGAATCATGCTGCTTATTTGTTCTAGGAAGCTTAGTGATAAAATCCATTGTTACAACTTCTCAATTCCACTCAGGAATGGGCAATGGTTGTAGCAAACCATTTGGGTGTCTATTCTCAGTCTTGACCTTTTGACATTCCAAACATCTGGCAATAAAATCAACAATTTATTTCTTCATGCCTTACCAATAATATTGGCTCTTGACAACTACAATAGTTTTCTGGTAACCTGAGTGTCCAACATAAGACACATTATGCATTTATTTTAATATCATAATTTTCAATTGTCGAGAATTTGACACATAAATTCTTCCCCTGTATATGAGAGCTTCATCCTTTTCCAACTTATAGTTTTCCATTTTCTACTGTAATTTACCTTGCTGAAAATTTTCCTTTATTTCCATGTACTGTTGATCTAATTTTGCAGCCTTTAGAATTCTGTCTTTCAAATCTATTTGGTACATGCTAATGGTTTTAGTATGAATCTCATGTGTTCTCCTAATAAGTGCATCGAACACCTTGTTCTCCTTACCCTTGATATACTTTATATCAAAATCATATTCACTGAGCAATTCCAACCATCTTCTATGCCTAGCATTTAAAGTTGGTTGTCTAAATAAATATTTCAGACCACTATGGTCTGTCCTCAACTCGAATTTTTTCCTTGTGAGGTAGTGCCTCCACATATTCAAGACATGCACTATGGCTACCAATTCCAAATCATGAGTAACATAGTGTCTTTCGTGCTCCTTTAATTTTCTTGATTCGTAGCACACCACATGTCCATTTTGACTAAGAACTCTACCAAGTCATTCTTTACATGCATTTGTGCATACAATGAAGTCTTCATTTGGAAATTTATTTCACAAACTAATGTCCACTCAAACTTCACACCCTTCTTTTGAGAGGAAGTGATTGGGTGTGCATCTTTGAGAATCCTTGAATAAATATTCTGTAGTAACCTGCAAGTCCCATGAATGATCTCACCTCAGAGACATTCCTTGGTGTTGGCCACCCTTGAATGGCTTTTATCTTTTCCAAGTCCATTGTTATCTCTTTCTCTGAAATAATGTTCCCCGAGTATTTTATTTTCCTATGATAGAATAAAAATTTGCTCAACTTTGCAAATAGTTGTTGTTCTCTCAATACTTGTAGCACCATCCTCAAGTGTTGCTCATGCTCTTCTTCATATTTTGAGTAAATAAGTATGTCATCCAAAAATACAGTGACAAACTTATCCATGTATTCTCTGAAAATACCATTCATCAAACACATGAAGATAGCTGGTGCATTTGATAACCCAAATGGCACCACTCTGAACTCACAATGGTAATACCTTGTTCTGAAGGCAGTCTTGCTAATGTATTCTTCTTTAATTCTTACTTGGTCATAACTTGACCTAAGATCAATATTGGAGAATACCTTATCATATTTCACCTGGTCAAAGAGATCATATATCCTTGGCAAATGATATTTGTTCTTCATATTTACCTTCTTCAACTTCCTGAAGTCAATGCAAAGCCTCAAGGTTCCATCATTTTTCTTCACAAATAATACTAGGGCACCCCAAGGTGACACACTTTGTAACACACCCACTATCATAACTTAAAAAAAATTTGAGTTAGTCTCCCACAAATGGAAAATCTCTAGAAACCTGCATTAGCGAAATGCCAATCCCTGGTTCAATATCGGGATTCAGGGTATCTTCTATCGAGGTTTTGACACCCACAAAGTTTTTGCAACTACAATCACCGATCTCCAATCTCCGATTCACTCCTTGGTTGCCTCAACCCCACTCGACTAAGCCTTTGGTCCACATGACCGGTCCCTATATGACCAGAGCGACAACTTCTCATCGGGGTTTCAGAATTTGCGGTGCCAAGGTGCACACGTACTCGGAATTCCCGATCCTCCGATCCCCGATGTGCTCCTGGCATATTGGTTCTCCGGGCTAAGTCCTAGTTAATACGACCACCACCCTCACTAGACCACAACCTTAAATCCTGTCGGGGTTTGGTGCCTTTCAATGTCAGGATGCACAAGTCCCCTGGACTCTCGACGCACCTTTACACTCGCTAGCCCCCTTCGCTATACAATGGTCCATGTGACCATTTACCATATGATCACCACCGTATAACCTTCCATCGGGATTTCGGCATTTGCGATGACACAAAACACATATCCCCGGGACTCACGATTTCCCGATTCGCGAAGCGTCTTTTTGATCATGCTAGCCCCACTGGCTTAGCCTCTGGTCCACATGACCAACACCGTGACCACTACCTTATCCCCGTCAGGGTTACGGGGTTTCCAATGTCACAAGAAACAAGTCCACAGGACCCGCAATATCCCGATTCCCGATTCTCTACGAATGCTTGACACGCGTATTCCTTACAGCTTCGTCCTTCTCCGCTGCTGTGCTGACAGCTGGCCCCCATTCATCGGGGTTTCGCGGATCGCAAATTCAAAGTGCCTATACATCATGTCCCCGGGATTCCTAATTTCCCGATGGACCACAAACTCCGATGGAATTGACTCCTGGTCGGGACTTCCTCCGACGGTGTAGATCTCTACCACGTGTCCACTGAATGAACGGTCCCGATCTTGTCGGTAAATCATGGATCGCGATTTCGTGTGGCAAGGGTTCTATGTATTCGAAAACTCCAATATGCCGAACCCCGACTATTTTGGATCCACGGACACGCGTCCCTCAAATGATGGACGGTCCTGATTACCCTTCGTTGTTTCGGGGTTTTCAATACCAGCGTGCCTACGTCTTTGGAAATTCCCAATTCTCCGATGGAAACAAACACCGATGGTTCTCGATGGTTGCCACCTCTCCCACAGAGGGACGGTTCAGCTTGTATCGAAAAATCGCGTATCGTGATTCCCTTGTGCACGAGTTGCACGACTCCTGAAATCCCGATATCCCGAACTCCGATTCTCCGGGATCTCTCGCCACGCGTCCACGTCGATGGATGGTCCAGATCCGATCGGGAAATCATGTTTCGCGATTTCAACATGCACGAGTCTCTTGTCTCCGGGAACCCCGATTCCCCGATCTCCGACTCTTCGGGATCCTCTGCCACGTGTCCCTGCTGTTTGGACGGCTTCGATCCTATCAGGAAATCGCGGATCGCGATTTCCTATTGCAACAGTTCTACACTCCTAAATTCCTCGATGGGTGAAATCCCGATTCCTCCCAGAACGCCGACACGTGTCCTGCCGAGATCAATGGCTAGGATTCCTTCTCTGCACACTAGGGTTTAACTCCGGCGCAATTTCTCGAGATCTGATGACTGACGGGATTTTGTCCATCTTCTCTGTAAGATCACAACCGTCGATTTCTTCCTCCTTGAAGACCTTCTCGAGAATGGCTAAGTATCCCTTCTACAAGAGGGAATCTCTACTTAGAGATCTATTCCAGGGCTTTCCTGGAGACGGATAGAGGAAATAGCTTCCCGAGGACGGGCTGGGTGCCTAACTTAGCTCAATCTAAGCATAACTAGACTTATTTATCAACGTAAGTCGTGCATGGTATCCTCTGTGATAAGCATATATCAACTTATTCCTATCAAACATTACGCGGACATTCGCATGCTGCAATCATTTACAATTTCACAGTTCTATGAGCCAATATCTACTCCTTATTATCAATTTTTGCACATACATTCTTACACAGGAAACATTTACAATTCCACAAATCTAGGAACATATGTGACAACATATAAATTTCAAGATGCAATATGAGCAAAACACTTATCAGAAATAACTTTAGCAATGGAAGCAATTGCTGAGAGGGGTGCTCGTTTCCACCCAACCGTAGGCGTAGCGACTCCTACTGGATTTACCACTAGCCACCCCCGAGCTGAGACCACGATGTTCTGAGACTGTGTCTCTCTGTCTGCCAGTGACCAGGAGCGAAGGTTGCAATCCCTCCTCTCTGCTATCACCCACTTTGCGTAAAACTGCCAGAGTTCCCCTCACGTCCCCCCCTTCTCAATCGCTTCTGCCATACGCCTTATCCTCTCGCGAGGTTGCGTGTGGCACGATTACCCTCGCGCTTGTCAGTCATGATGGCTCTACGGATAGGAGGTTCACCTCCCCATCCCTCATCAAGCCATCAACCTACCAGCCTGCAAGGCATTTATTTCAGGGCTAGCGAGCCGCTTTTGGTTCTCCGGGCCAGTGGAGTCCAAATACGGTAT
>ML865472.1:12570-23906 GCA_009831015.1 Picea engelmannii | reverse complement strand
TGCCTTTGCAGCACCATAGAACCCTACCTTCTAGTCTTTGAATCATCATCCTTTCAAGACCTTGTGTCCTTATCTTTTGACTCCATATACCCTAAGGCACTGATATTTGATCTCAAACGTTGGAGTTTTACTGTGCAAAACTAATTTCAAAACTCAATACTTGAAACCCTAACTAACAAATTAACCTATTTAGGGCTGACGTCACAGTTGGATATTTCATCTTGACGCAACAAAACTTGAATATAAGCAATTAAGTGATGATTTCAAGCATTTATTGAACAAATTGTTGATTGGATATACTATTGGCTTAGTCATCTCTTTGGATATTGATGAATTGATGGTCTTTCATAAGCTAATTGACAAAACGTTGACTTCATTTTATATCTATTGCATTGCTTATTGAATAATATCAGATAGTCAATGAAGTACTAACCCTTTGAGTTATAGCCTACAAATATATATATTGTGTTGCTGTTGTCTTGTTCCGGGCAGGTGTTTTCAATAGGGCATACACTTCTTTTATTGGCTGATTAGCCGGACTATCTGACATTGGTGGTAACCTGTGAGGAGGGACCTCTAAAACTTGACCTTATACCTTCTGCCTCTTCAAACCCCAGGTTATCGGGGACGTCTCCCCTGGGCTAACCTCCCTAAACAGAAAGAACCTCCCCATCGAGGTGACATTGGGTGGGGAAGGTTCCTGTTACGCTAGTTTGATCTTTATCCTTTAGCCTATGACCTAAACTACAAACTGTGCGATAACACTTCTTACTCAAATTAAGAAGTCAAGGGATACAAAACGTGTCCAGGAGTTGGAGCAAGAGAATCAAGATCTCAGGAAGAAATTATCAGGAAATGATGAAGAAGTTTCTCGTTTGAAGAACCTTAATAAAAAATTGCTTGAACAAATTAAAAAGATGAAAGATGAAAAACCCGAGAATCGAAATATAAATAAAGTCGGAAAATTAGAAGATGAAGAAGAACTTTCACGCCTAAAGGTTCATAATCAAAATTTACTAACACAAATTAAAAATTTGAAGCATGATAAGAAGACTTTACAAGAAAAGCTAGATCACAAAACATCATTAGTCGATAAGGAAACGATGACAAACCCAATCAACCTTACAACTCAAAAGGAGGCAAATCCAATTGATATAAAGAAGTTTTCAAATGTCGAGGTACAAACAAGCCAGAGATATCAAGAAGACTCAATTCCAAAATTTAATCAACAAAAAGCTACAAGTATACGAAGTAAGTATCGAGTTGCAAGGATGCCTTATGGACATCCTAATCACAAAAATCGATACTTTAGCCAATCCTTGTATCAACATAAACAAATGACCAGTATGTCGAAGAATATTACTTTCACTACAAGTGATGCTCAAAGTAGAAGCTATCATGGGAGTYGAGATACATCAAGTTTCTTCCAAGAACCCTATAAACTCCCCATGCATAAGATCGAATTAGGATGGGCAGACTCCTWTACAATGCGACAGTTCTTCTCAGCACTTAGAAGATCCTATCGTCTCAGGTTCTCAACGATTACTAACTCAATAATAAAGAAGCATGAGACAATAATTACAAGCTAGAGMAAGATAYAAGTCTTCCATAAAGTATGCTTTGAGGACAAATCATTTTTAAGGGGAAGGCAATGTTATGAACATAAATATACATATAAATAGATATTCATAACATAATAGTTAATTAATAAATAATAACTGTTAATAATGAAAGGACATGTCTCAAATGACATGACTATTGGTTAAGGGCACCCCTGCGTGGGTATATAAACGAGCCCTCATTCTCAATTGTATATATCTCATCTTATCTTATATCTTACTATTCATTTATTATTTACAGTCCTATATGGATTACTTTGTTATATTCCAAGTATTTTGGATAATTCTYGTGTGAGCGAACTTTGTTCATCTCAGAGGCACAATGCCTAGGTTCACAGTCCACACTGTCACCTTGACTGGAACCTCTTCCTTCTAGGCTTACTCCTAGGGAAGCCAAGGTGGGTAGACCCTAGTTACTAGATATGATTTAACTTGAAATTCTAGGAGTTGGTTTTAATTGATTAGAAGTTTGGGGGATGTACTAACCTAGGATGCAAAGGCAACAATGCAAGATGCAAGGTTACTTATGTCAAACAAAACCCTTCCCTAAGTCAACTAAGACTAGTGCTTAAGGTTGGGCAAAGGGGTCAACTAAAGTTTGAGGAGGTTTAATTACAAAATGATTACAAAGTTTTACAAAAGTACAACTACTCCACAAACAAAGATACAAGTACTTACAACAATGAATGAAAGATATTACAACAATTATGAACAAGATATGTGAGATACACAAGATACAAATAGACAAGATTAACCAAGTGCTTAAATGTGAGAGATTAAAGATATTCAAAACATAAGGCCAAGCATGCCCCAATATCAATTGGACTACTTTTCAATGGCAACCATAAAAACACTCAAGATCCAACAAGATGATGCCTCCAAGTGGGATGTGCTATCTCTTGTTGAATCACACCATAAAAAGCATTAATCAAAAGATAGGAAACATTGAAAGACAAATGCTCAACACAACTTTGAAAGATTTAACACTTAGATATTTGAACCATAAACTTGCATGAAAGATTGAAAGATACGTGTGCTTGCAATCTAGTATTCTAAACAACCATGAGATGTATCCAATAAGAAGATTGTCTAAAAGACTAAGTGGTTAAGAGTTGCTTAAAGATTTTACAGATTTTAATTACCCTTCTAGCCAAGTGTCAAACCTTAATCCTCCTCCTATTGCCAAATAGCTGCTGGATGCTCAAGAAGTGAAGGCAACAAGGCCCACCCTAGCTTCACAGGTCAGCCCAAAGAATTGAGTTTTTACGGAAAGGACGCTCCTTTGCACCATGAGACCATCCCCAACCTTCACCTTCCGTTGCCCTCCTCAATTCCCGTTTTAGATGGTGAATATGGTGGATTTTAGGTGTCCTAGTTGGTCTAATATATTATTAAGACTTAGGACTAAGTTTTAAGATGTGTTTGTTAGTGTTTTGATAAGTTTTAAGTGCCCAAAAATAGTGAAACCGAAACTTAAAACTGCTTATGAAAGTGTGTTGTAGATTATGAAATTGAAGCTTATGAACACATCTAAAACATGTAAAGAAAGATGAAACCTAAAGATCTATTCCATCATCATTCACTATCCATGTATATGTGTAAACTTGAAGGAAAATGAGTGAATTGAAAGACAAGAACAACTTGTCAAATAAAACAACAAATTGCCTTAGATTATAACCATTCAACCATGTAAGCTATTCCATGAAGATAACATGCTAAGAAAATGAAGATTAGTTGCTGAAATGAAAGACTTATGTTCCTACACCATTCACATGCCCAAGAGTACCTTGCAAACTTAAATGAAAGTGAAAGCTTGAGAGATAATACGTTTGCCAATAAAAAGAGATTGCTTTAAGACATCACTACTTAGCCACAAGTATATTGCATTTAGAGGTGTGCTATGAATTTAGATTGTGATGAAACTTAAAACATGTAAACGAAACTATGCCTCAAAGGCTTAAGCTAAGATGAGCACATGTGTGATGTCTATCTCTAGAAAATTTTAACCATGTAATCAATAACAAATCATCAACATATTACCATCCTAGCCATACGATATGGGGATGTCTCTCCCAAGGTGTAGGCAAGTTATGGGTTAAAACTTTTAATGGAAAACAAAGAAAAACATAAACCACTCACAATGGTACAAGGTGGAGGCAAGCCTACCTTTGTTGTGCCAAAGAGGGTTGATACTAAAAGCTAAACAATTATTATAGCAATCCTAGCCACACAACCTTGTCCTAATGACACGTGGGGCAAAAGAATAACAAGTACACAAATAAAACTAAGCCCTAGCCCAACGATATTGGGGGGGTTGGCTGAGCCAATCACTCTCCCAAGGTGTAGTCAACAAACTAACTTGCAAAAATGATTTACAATGGATGAAATAAGAACAAGAGAATGTAAGCCTCAAGGGAACTTTTCGGGGGCTTGCTACAATGCTAGAAATGACAAGGAAGAGGAAAGATTAGTTACCCAACTAATGGAGCAACTCTTGATGTGCTGTGTGGCCGAATTTGGGCAGCATAACTCTTTGTCCCTGGTAAGATCCTGCAAAAACCAGCAAGCTATTGCTTGCTGAAATGCTGCACAACACAAAGAAATGTTACGAAAAATTTCTGTCTTTAGGCAGAAATTTTTCACATAAAATTATCCAAGTAAAATAAGATTTAGATGACCTATCTAAGAAGGTTAGCTAACTGAAATATGAATGAAATGTAAACAGAAAATCAGACTAAGCAAAGCAAGGAGTTTGAATGGGCTTTGAGGGAAGACTCCTCCTTGAGGCTATCCCAACAATCCCTTGAGGCAAACCTGCAAAACTCAAGCAATGTGTGAGGTATACAAATAGATAACATGCATGAATAGGCTAACAATATGAAATACTTCACACTACTAGCTACCCAATATGTATAAACCAACAAGAATACTCTTTGTTGATCTACTCAAGTAAACTACTTTACCTAAGAATCTACTCAATACTACACAACAAGCAAAAACACCACAATGTCACCTCATGTGCAAAGAGAAAACCAGACTACTCTTGCTTACTCCAAATCCTCCAAAGCTTCTTATTAATCCAAATGGGAGCGTGTTGCAGCAACTAGTTGCTCCAAGACTCTCAAGAGAAAATGAGATGGATGCAAGATGGCAAGAGCAAGAGAGATGGGGCGAAATTTCAGTAGAGTAACACTAGCTCAAAGATTGGTGAAGAGATGAGTGAGGAGAGGCTCTATTTATGCTTGGAGAGGCAAACTCACTCCTCTTGGATGAGATCCAAGTGTCAAAAACCAAGCCAAGGAGAGCATCCCAAGGAGAGGGGTGCACCACTTAGGGTTTGGGTGAGGATTGATGAGTTGGAAAGTGAGGTGGACGGTGTGGGACATGGTAAGGATGAGGTGGTAGGCTAGGAGGGGCACACTACTCATGGGAGGGGCCCACCCATCAATTTAAATGGTGTTTCAAAGGTTTCTATGTGAAGGGGGGTGCAAATCCCCCTAGGGGGCATGAGGAAATGAGTGAGTGAATGGGTGAGGGTGTGTGTAAAGGTTAGGAGGTGGGTTGGGTAGGTTAGGATTCATCTTTCTTGCCCTTTTCCATCTTAACATTAACACATTAACTCAAATTTACAAAATTGGCATTTTGACTTAGCAATAAAAATTGTTGTTTTGACTAAATGACACTCCGGGTGGACAAACACCTAGCAAAGGTTGTCCGACTGAGCTGAAACTTGGTCCAAGGGTGTAGGGGGTGCCTTTCCATTTCTTTTGAGCACAAATACTCCTAGCAAAAGCCCAAGGACTTAATTTTTACAATAATTGCTCAAAAACAATTAATTAATTAAATAATTAAATCCCAAACCTTAGGAAAATTAATTAAATTTAATTAATTAAAAAAAACTTATCTAGACTCGACGAAATTCCGCGAAACCTGCTAAGATGTCTTGCATGGTCATTTACATCATCCCTAAACACTAGTTACCAGAAAACCACTTCGTTAGAACACCCTTCACCACTTTGGAGGAATTATTGCTGGTGTGAGGGAAAAACTCAAGGGAAATTAATAAGGCTGAAAAGCCCAATTAATAACCTGAGGATAAAAAACCCTCGATGAAAGGAACTCTCCTAATGAAGAAAATCCCAGGCAATCGACCTAATTATGATCCATGCAGACCTATTACATTATTAACCCACGCAGGTGTGCGGAAATTTCGTTTACAAAAATTTGTTCTGGAGGCATAAATTGCCTAGTAGAACCAAACTGTCTTCGACATATTTGCATCTGATGATGCATATCTTCATGGCACATGGAGTTGACTCCCTAGTTGAATAGGTGGTCAACATCTGGCTTCACATAGGGATGTGTGTTCGATCTTCTCACATGGGACGGAGAGCATACGAGAATCCAACATCTACAAAAGGTGCTCACCAATAACCAACATAAGCATACACATACATATAATGAAATAAATGCTATAAACAACATCTACACAATGAAATAACTAAAATACAACATCATAACTACAAAATGAATCTATGATATAGAAATAATTCTAAGTACATATCAACATAGTGAATGAAAACAATACAAAATTGAAATACAAGGAAAAGGGTTAGAAATATGTTACAAAGGGGTGTCTCTTTGGACACCAAGTTGCCACATGAAGAAACCCTTCAAGGAGGGGTCCTCTCACTAACATGTCTGACTTTATGTCGTCCCACTGGCTGAGAAGAGTTGCTAGAAGACTGATACACTTTATGCTGACTGTTTATTCTTTCATGTGGATCCCGGTTTCTAACCTTAGGCCATTTAGGATAAACCTCCTTAAAAAATTTCTGATGAGTATTCATAGGTGCCTAGTGCAAAATTTCTGAACTCACTTTTTCCTTAAAAGGCTCGGCATACCTTTTACTAGGGATGATATACTTTACTTTATCCATGTTAACCTTATCATCCTTAGTAATTTCCATCAGATTCTCATTACTTATTCTATCTTTTACTTTCCCAATTTCTGTTAAGTAATGAGGATGTGGCCCAAGAATCCCATCTGACTGTTTCTAACATTTAACTGATTCCATTGATGAAGGTTGAGTTGATGACACATTTTCAACTGATAAATCCACCTCTGACTATGACACATTTTCAACTGATAAATCCACCTCTGACTTTGATTTTGAAGGAGGCAAACTATTGTCTGTCTTATCCGAATTTTCCTCAAGAAAAAGCCCATCCAAAGAATCCATGGGGTCCCAAACATTGCAAATGCTTGGGGGTTTTCTATTAAGTTCCATCTTGGCAAATGGCGAAGTATGCTCTATGTCATAGCACCCCATTTCTACTTCCCGAAAAACAATCTCATTTTCCTTTTTCCTAGGATCTTCCACATGATACTTTCTTTCCAACTCTCTATTCAATCTAAACTCTAAACCATTTGGAGTTGGAATGGTGGCATAAGTTAAGTCCATCTGTAAACTACCACCTAAATCTGCAACTGTCTTTCTATTTAGCAACATGCCCCAAGTATCAGGTACATCAATTACAACAATGTCCATCTCTATCATGATATCAGGGAATGCAACTAGGTGTACTTGTAACCCCTTAATCAAACCATGCACCTCAATTGTCCTGCTATCCATAGCACAAATGTTATGATAAGGTCTAGATATTCTTAAGTTCAATTGTTCCATTACTTTCTTAGTCACAACATTTGAAGTTGCTCTCGAATCTAGCATATAATTACGAAGAATAAAATCATTCACAAGCAAGGATAGGAAAAAGGGTCTATTCTTTTCATTTCCCCTATCCATATTTTGTAGAATCACCGGTGCATCGTGATAAGTTCTTGTTTGTGGAATGTCAACACTTTTCTGAGAAGGACTTTCTATGGCTCCGAGTAGCTTCTCCTTCTGAGAAGGAATCTTCATAAGTTCTGACACTAGTACCAACATTTTTGCATTACTTAACCATCCTCCTAAGTCAATATTTAATTCTGAGTTTGCATGCACACTTGACTTAGGGGGGAGTTGGGGCTACCTTGGGAATGTTTGCTTGGTTTTTCTCTTGACCTTTGTTCCCATTCCTTTGATAGGTAATGCCTTTAAATTTAGCCATTTCAGCTATTTGTTGTGGAGTAGGCTTAGGACCAAACATTTCTGTTGCCTTATCTACCACAACACCACCCATGCAGTTTATGTCTTCCACTCCCCCATTAGGTTCATCAGAATCCATCCAATCATACATGCCAACATTAAGCTCATGACCAAACATATTAACTTGTTCATTTGAAGATCCATAAGGTCCTGTTTCATCATAAAGGTGAAGGGAAACTTGGCAAGTCGATTCATCATGAAATTGCTCACAAGGTCTACAATAATGAATAGCCTGGTGGTCAACCCAATTAGTGGATTCAAATGGGTTTGGTGGTCTTTGATCTTGGGGAGGGGACTTCTTAGGCCACTTGTCATTTGGCCTATGTTGGGGCCTACTAGCTTGGCCCCTTTCCATGGCTATTAACCTATTCTGCATGGCATTCATCTGACTGACATGTTCCTTCAATTTATTAGCATGCTTAGTTTCCATTTGTTTAATCAATTGAGTGAGCTCCTTAATGCCATCATTAGAGGGTTTCTGAGTTTCAATATTTTTCTTCTTCTCATCATAAAGTTGGGAAGAAGACCCTCTAGTAAAACCAGGAATGTTAGACTTCCTAGCATCTTGCATGTTCTTATCAATTCTAATAGCCATAGCTTGTGTTGTCTTTAGATCTTGAGGATCCTTATCCCTTAAGGCATACCTCATTTCACCTTCAAAAGCTTCCATATAATGAATCAAGATTGCCGCCTTTGAAGGCTTAATATCGTTATGGAGACTTTTCACCAATTGATCAAACTTGGCTTTAAACTCTTCTACAGTTTCATTCTCCTTTTTATGACTAGAAGTGAGGGCAGCTAGTTGGAACCTGTGTTCTTTTTGATCACCCCATCTTTTCCTAAATTCATCCAATATTTCATTAAGTGTGCTAAATTTGTTCTGATCAAAATCTGTAAACCATTATGTTGCGTCTCCTTCTAGTGAATACACAAATAAGGTCATCTTAACATCTTCTTCATCATGACCCCTACAATACTTCCCAACACACATGTGAAAACTTGAGATGTGAGACCTGGCACTAATGGCATTGTTTCCCTGAAAGGTAGGCAACTTGTCAATAGCTTTTTCAGGAACTGCGTGGGGGGCACCTTGGATTGTTGCAAAGTTCAAAGGTCTCAAAAAGATACTCATGGTTACGTTAGGAGTATTAGTGGGATTATTAACAATTTGTTGATTATTAGTTTGGAACAAGAATTGGATATGTTATCCCCACTTTTTAGGGATAACTAGGAGACCATGTCTTGAGGCCCACATGTCCTAGACATGGAGTACCGAGAGTAGGATTGACCTGAGCATGGCCCTGGAGGGCCCGCCTTTTCTTCATTCATCATCTTTTGTCTTGTTAGCAACACCAACATCCATCACCATCGGCTTGATCCTGCATCAGAAGAGGTTCTTGCTTCATGAGGTAATCGGTCTAGGTATCATGGTATGTGTCACTTTTGATCATTGAAACCTTTAAATATATGCATCTGATTCCTTTTATCTCTAACAACTGCTTGGCTCTTACATTAGCCCACTTGACCATGCTTGGGGAATTGACAGGGTTCCCTAGCAAGCCTGTGCCCATAGGTTTTGGTTTGCCACTGGGGAATTTCTAAAAGGCCATCGTCCACTCCCATCATAGCACCACTGTTTCATCTTATCTCCCGCTCATTTATCCATTTCCCCTTGTTCGGGCATTGGGTTGACCTATTTGCAGGATTGCACCTTATCTCGTGGGAAGAAGGGGCTAAAGGCCCAGAAGGTAAACACAGCTAGTAAAAGACAAAAGCCTAGAAATAAATCCTTGAGATGCTTCGCCCAGGGATCCCCGAGAAGGCAGTAAAAAACCTCTTAGCAAGACACAAGAGGGACCCGGAAAATAACAAAACAAGACCTAGTCAGAGGATAGGGGGTCTCATCACGAGCCAGCCTATTAGGTCCATGGGTACCTAACAATATGACATTGCCACCATCTGGTTACCACGCTAGGGCAGTGACCTTTGGTTGCATGGCCAAGGGATAGGGGGTCTCATCACGAGCCAACCTTCTCATCCCTGTGAAAGTACTTGTGGGTAACGCTGTTAGCTCTGGTCACCATGCCAAGGCAGTGTCCCCTGGTTAGTTCTTGAACAAAAAAAGAAAATAAAAGAATAAAACAAGAATAAAAAGAATAAAGGCAAGAATGGGCTTGGAAAAAATGCATCCATGACAGGTACAACTCGCCTTCTACAAAGGCACCCATAGGTAACACTTATGCATCCTTGGCCCTCACTGCACCCACATGTTTGGACATCCCCTAACCACATCACCTCACTTACATGGCTTGGATAAGATCTTCCTGGAAACTTTCCTTTTCTTGTGGACACTAGCCCAATAGGACGCCTTGTCCTTTTCTCCAATCTTGTATTGCAGGTTTTTGTAATGTCTTTGAGCTATTGACTGATGTATTAGGGGTTTTTATGCATATGTTTAATAATATTGATGATGAGATGTGATTGACATTGCTATGATCCCTGTGACTGATGAGCCCATGGAGGGTGTAGCTTTTGATGTGCAGGACCATGCCCGATAGACAGGTACCATTTGGACCGGTACACATGGGGAGATGACCAGTTCGGACCTCCATGGGGCTGAAGAGCCCATCAGATGGATGCTGAGACCCCATCAGGGGGCAGAGACAGGATGGAGATGGATCAGGGCCTTTGCACCGGAGAAGAAGAGGACGTTCCATTAGGGGCACTTTGGCTGAGCTGTACCTAGGGGGATTGACCCACTTGCAGTGGAACGCTGGCTCCATATGACCCAAGAAGTCACCAAGAGGCTTATGACGTCATCATGAGCATATGGCAGATGGACAAGGTGGTTGGCACGTATGGCAGTTTGGAAGAGCCCAAGGAGGGCTAACGTTTTGCTTCTGGATGCTGCAATGGCCCTAGAAAGGGCTAACGTCTCCCTCAAAGGGGCTTGACGTCTCACCTTTTGCTTGATTAGGGCTTTTACTTAGCATTTAATGTAAAAACAATATGATTTTGACATTATGGCCTTGTCGTTCTTTTTATGACCTAAAAAGTAAATTTAGGTCATTGATACACTATATATTTAGGTTTTTCACTCTCATTTTTATCATCATAACTTACTGACTCATAGTGAGGTCTGATTTTTAGCGCCCTATTTGGGTTATTGGCTGATTTGAGGAAGGCGCACTTGTTTAAGGAAAAGATTTTTGGCATTCTATGTTGTTTTTCTTGAAGGAAGGTGTTACAACTAGGGTTTGCATGATTATTTCTTGATGAATTGTAAGTATTTTTCTGCAAAACTTCTTGATTGAATGGTTGTAGTCTTATTTTCTTACACGTGTTTATAATTTGCTGAATAAAAACCCTAGGTGACAAGCACACAAGTAGGTCCTTGTCTCATGTCCCTTGATAGAAAAGGTTTCAGCCATTGAAGAAGAAGAAGAGAGCCTAGCCATAGCTACACTCCTTTTTCTTCCTCCCTTTAGCTAGCCGTACCATTTTGACTTCAAGAGGAAGAGGACGTCCCAGGCCTAGGTCATCTACACCTAGGGCCGTTTTCTTTTAG
>ML865471.1:9757-21998 GCA_009831015.1 Picea engelmannii | reverse complement strand
TTGCTTTATACCTTAGCCTCTTCAAAACCCCAGGTTGCCGGGGACGTCTCCCCTGGGCTAACCTCCCTAAACAGAAAGAACCTCCCCATTGAGGTGACATTGGGTGGGGAAGGTTCCTGTTACGCCAGTTTGATCTCTATTCTTTAGCCTTTGACCTAAACTACAAACTGTCCAATAACAGGCCCCTCCTTCACAAAGGTGCGCCTCTCTTCTCCTCTCCAAACCCTCACTTCCTCTCCTCTTCTTCTCTCAACTCTCTCAAGTGAAGAATGAATCTCCTACTTTCCCTTTTCCCTCTTTTAGCCTCTCTTTGGCCAAACCTAAAAGACCATTGGCCTAGATTCAATCTAGCCAAGTCTAATCAATGGGTGAAATTTAATCTCAAAAATCTCACTTAGAAAACCCACTTTCTCAAGTTTCCTTAGTTTGCTTTATGTCTATTAATTCACCCACAAAGTGAATTATTTGTCAGTTTATGACTTAAGTGACATATTTCACTTTTGATTTAAATCTCCTAAGTCAAAGTGAAATTATAACATAAAGTAAAGTATTAAGGGTAATACCCTCCCCCTTTGTGTTTAGAGACTTACAAACACAGGTGGACCACTTTCCAAGGTACCCAAATCTCAACACTTCATGATGTTGGAGTCTAAATGTTTTATGTTTTGGCTCTTTTCCGGTAATATTATCCGTTTAATTTTGTCCAAAATCTGGCAAGAAATTATTGGATTGACAGATTTGAGTGGTTAAGTCTGTATAATCCGAGTGCCCCAAGAGTTTTTCAGGATGCTGAATCCATTTATGCATTCAGAAATGCAATTTAAACAACAGAAAATTGCGATTTCTCCCAGATTTATATCGCCGGATTCCAGTGAAAAATGCCAAAACATAGAACGTTTAGACAACGCCCTTCATGATTGTATAAGAGTTAGAGGCTAACAATATGGTTAGATATGAATATCAGGAATCTAGAACAACTTTATTGAGGAAGCAGCTAAAGGGCAGACAATTCTTCCTTTCAAAATATAGTATTCTTTAACTTTTTGATGTCTGATGCGGGTTTTTGTCAACAGACACCTTATGCCTTTTTAGCTCATAAAGCTAATACTCCAATAGTTTTTACTTCATTTTAATTTATTTTTCAGTCAAGATTGCAAGTAAAATTTCTTGGCGATATTTATCACTCAGAATGAAACTGCTAATGTTTTTCTGTGCATATTGTTTGTTTCTGATATTTTGGTTTTCCCATAAATTATTTAATTTTTTGTGAAAAGTTGACTGTTACCAACATACCACCCCCATCTATGCACCGATGAATTGTCGATATCAAGTTTTGATTATTTGTACACTTTAGATGATAGAATGTGAAGCTATTTCTAAAATTAATTCTGGCTACCATAAGCTGATGGTAAATGCCTTCATCGTTTTCAGTACTTGACAGCGTGAATACAAATCTGGTGCAGCATTTTGAGGAATGTTTCTCTTTCATTGATGAAGCTAAGAGAGAGGGAGGTGGTGTATTGGTCCATTGCTTTGCTGGGAGATCAAGGAGGTAGGCGTCTACTTACTGAGTTCTGTAAATTAATAAAGAAACTGACAGGGCTGGACAAATAATCTTCACTTTAAACTGTGCAGGGTTTGCCTTTTGATAAGTGATACTTGAATTTGTGTTTAACATATCATTAGAAATACAAACCCTCCTTATTGATGTATTTTTTAATTAAGGTCTTTGCATTCTGCTAAATGTACTATATTCTCCTCTGTTGGAATTATATGGACTTGAATCCTTGATTCTATTATGGAACTTGTAAATGAAAATGTTCATCTACAATTTTTGTTGTTTTTCGTTTCAGTTTAATGTCCATGAATGGAATTTCAGTAGTGGAAGGGGAGTTTATTATGAGCATTACATGCTTGACTGATATCACACAAGAAGTCCTAATTTAATTTTTTGCATTGCTCAGAAATACAGCAAAGACCCAAAACAGTTACCCTTCCTGAGGAACAATATGTAGTATCTATTATCTATCTCATCTCTATGAGTGGATACTTGTTTGAAATCTCCATCATTTTTATTTGAGAAATACTCCTTATAGAATCTCCTTGGCTAAGATGCTGTGCTATGAGGGTCATATCTATGCTGTCAAAGTCACCCAAGATTTGCACTTGGGTTCATCCACACCCACTTGGGGGGTTTTGAACCCAGGTCTATGCATTTATACAAGGACAATCACCTTGCTGTTTGCTACTAGATCACACTCCCGTGGAAAAATCTGCATCATTTGAAACAACACAATGATGGAATGTTCAAAGAAACATTAGGTGATGGTCTTTAATTTTCAAATGGTTGCTACAAATTGTGAAGGGCCATTTTTTTCCCTGAAAAAATGCAACTTATATTAAAAGTACTAAGTACAAATCAGATCACTTCTATCTAAAGGATAGCAAATATGTCCGTAAGAGTGATTGAGCTTTGGGATCACAGAATATAGCATCTTTCCTAATGAGAGTGCCCTTAGCTATAAACTGGGTCTTAAGTTCAGCATACATCATCCCACGAAAGGAATCTATAGAAAAGTGYAAATTATTGAAAWCAACATTACATTTCAACCTTCAAATGGAGTGTGTAAACAAACTAATCTAATGTAATGCCAAACTCCTCGGAAGTGAGGAGCAACCATATCAAAATCCTCTAGCAAGGCGTCTTTCCACAGAAAATGGCTATACATAGTACGATCAGGAAGTCCAATTCGGATCCAAATTGGCTCAAGCACATCTGCAGCTGCAAAAACTGTGTTAGAACAATGCTGGTATTTAGATTGAAGACAGAAATATTCTGTAAATAGATATTGATTGATAAAATAATAAACTGATGATGATACAATCAGCCTTGTGACGGTTTACTTATAGCATTGATTAGTCACGAGGTGAAGAGGTACGTGCCTCTTGGTCTTTTATTAATTTAATTAATTTATTATTATTATGTATTATAATTATGTTATATTTATTATGTTCATAACATTGCCGTCTCCTTAAAATTTGCTTTGTCCTCAAAGCTAGGGTAGTGATGGGTATTGTTGGCGAAAGTGCTCTGATTCCTATGATGAATCTTCTTCTGGAAGGTTTTTCCATTTGATGAGATATTCCTTAATAGGTCTGGAACATAACACCTTTTCCTTAGTTGCAAGAATACCTTCTGGTTCTAAAATAATTCTCCCTTCGTCATCGAATTCCGGGATTTATGTTTGAATTAGTTGGGCTTGTCCTAACACCTTTTTAAGACATGAGATGTGGAATACGTTATGGATGTGACTGTTGTTTGGCAAATCCAATCCATAAGCTACTTTGCCAATTTTTTTGTTAATTTGAAAGGGTTCATAGAATTTAGGAGCCAATTTGTTTTTCCCTTGTTGCTTAAGGGATAATTGTTTGTAGGGTTGGAGTCTTACAAACACCCAATCGCCTTCTTCGAACTCTCTTTCTGATCTATGTTGGTCTGCTAGTTGTTTCATTCGATTACGAGCTGTTGCTAGGTTTTCTTTTAATATTTTGATGATTTTCTGCTCTTCCTCTAGCTGATTCCTTACTGCTTGGACCTTAGTGTCAATCAGTGCAAACTCTTTCCATTTGGGTGGTTCATAACCATATAAGGCTTGGAAAGGGGTCATTTTAGCGGGAAGTGGGATGTGTAGAATTATACCACCATTTGGTTAGATGTAACCATTGAGACGACTTATTTTGCTTGTCTGTCACAAAGCAACAAAGGTAAGTTTCTAGGCATTTATTTACAATTTCTGTCTAGGCTGAGCTCATATTAAGGGATATTCCTGTTTGTTTGCAAAAATATCTCTAGAAATTTCCTTTAATTTTTGCGTCCCTATCGCTAACAATAACGTTCGGAAAACCATGCAATTTATAAATGTTTTTGCAAAATAAATCTGCAATTTGTTTTGTTGAGTCGGTTTTATTTACTGCCATGAAATGTGCATATTTGGTTAATCTGTCAACCATGACAAAAATCTTATCCTTCCTGTCAGACATGGGTAACCCTTCAATGAAATCCATCGAGATCTCTTCCCGTTTTTGGTCAAGAATGTGTAGAGGATGAAGTAACCTTGGAGTCGTAACAGTTTCATTTTTATTTCTTTGACATGTGTTACATTTGACAACAAATTTTTGAATATCCTTATTCATCCCCTTCCAATAGAATGATTGTCGTGCATTATAGTAGGTTTTGAAAAATCCTCCATGTCCTATGGCTGGGGAGCTATGTGACTCCTTTAAGACTTTCATTTTAAATTTTGAAGATGGAATTAGATAGATTCTGTCCTTATACCATAAGATGTCATTTTTCGATTCAAATTTGGGATTTTGGTCCAAATTGTTGATTATTGAATTAGATTAAGGATCTTTGGCATATTCAACTCAGATTTCATCTAACCAATCATGAATCACCACTGTTGTTGCATATGTTCTTACTTCGTCATCCTTTCGTGATAGTGCATCAACAACTACATTGTCCTTCCTCTTTTTGTGTGTTATTTCCATATCAAAGGTAGAAAATTTTTCCATCCATTTTTGTTGTTCGGTGGACAATGTTTTTTGTCGTAGTAGGTATTGAAGACTATTGTGATCCATACGTATCGAGAATTTGCTTCCTAAGAGATATTGTCGCCACTTAGCTAATGCATATATAATGGCGAGCATTTCCTTATTATAGGTAGACTTTAAGCCTTCCCTTTTGTTGAGCTTTCGACTTTCAAAGCTATTGGATGGCCATTTTGCATTAACACTGCTCCTATTCCAAATCCTGAAGCATCACACTCTACTACAAAGGGTTTTGTAAAATCTAGTGTTGCTAACATAGGTGCAGATGACATAACCTTTTTCAATGTATAAAAACATTCTTCTGCCTTGTTATCCCATTGGAAGGAATTTTTCTTTAATAGGTTTGACAATGGTGTTGTCAAATGAGAGTAGTTCTTGATAAATCTTCGATAATAACCTGTTAATCCTAGGAATCCCCTTAGTTTGGATATGTTGTTTGTTTTTGGCCATTCCGTGATTGCTTTGATATTACTGGGGTCCACCTTGACTCCTTCCTTGGATATGATATGGCCAATGTATTCTACTTCCTCTTTACCAAATGTACATTTTGATATTTTTGCATAAAATTGATTTTTTTCTAGGAGAGAAAGCACCTGTTCTAAATGCTTCATATGCTCCTTCCAAGTCTTACTGTAAATAAGAATATCATCAAAAAAGACTAGTACAAACTTCTTTAAGTAGGGCATGTTGTCGTCTTTATACACATCTCGGGTAGCATGGAAGAAACTTTCAATCCATTGAGTGTGTCCTTTGGGGAAAGTCTCGAGTCAAGGTGTTGTCACAGGATCCTCAACTCCTCTGTCTAGGCCAACTCCTAGCGAAGCCAAGGGGGGTAGTCCTTAATAAAAGAATCTAAGGTTTGGAAAAACCTAAGTACAAAAAATGAAATCTAGGAGTTTATAGTAAACAAGAGCAAGATATAAATAACTCTACACCAACATCATATATGACACATCAAAGGAAATTGCTTTTGCTGAAAAGTAAAGCATACAAGATACCTGCATATAAATGATAATATAACCTTGAAAGTAGATACAAGTGCTTCAAAGAAAATGATAAGCAAATACTGAAATGTAGACCAATGCCAATAATGTAAAGGTTGCAAGATATATGCAATGTTGCCAAAATAGAGATTGTATTGTAACTTGTAAGTGCTCTTGTAAATTTTATTATGAGTTTGTTAGGTGGAGTGACTGTTGTGAGTGCAAGCCACTATGTGATATGTGTGCAAAGTGATAACAAGAAAATAAATCTAATCTAGGTGTGGCCTCTTAGAGGCTATCCCTTAGATTGGATGCTGAACTGTGTGGAGGTCCAATAGGGAGGGTATCCATTTGACTTCACACAAGTTCAAGAGAATGTCGGAAGTCCAACACGGGGAGAACTAGGTTCTGAGAAGGCCTGTCTGATTTCACACAACTCTATGCAATTTCCAATTGACCAATAACAACCAAAAGATTGTCCTATTAAACTACTCCGCATTGACCAACCCCCGTTCTATATGAAAATTACTTCTAGAGATTGAGACTAAGCTCGCAGTGGAAGGGTCAAGAACAATACTAGGGGGAGTTGAGGGGATGGTTTATTTGCCAACTTGAAATACTGAAAATAAATTGCAGAAATTGAAACTAATCTAGAAATTAAAATTTACTCTACAAAATGAAATCTAACTATGCTAATCTAAGAAATTGAAATCTATTCTAAATGTTTTGTGGTGCTTGTGATTGATTTTATGGTTAATTTTCGTTTCTTTAAGGTGAGAATTGAAGGCATAAGTAAAATAGACCAAAATGAGCAATCACACAACAAGACACCGATCCTCCAGGAGGGATTGAAGAGTGGGCACTATGTTGCCCACTAATTTTATTAACGAGGTTACAATCTTTTTGGTAAATGCTTGTAGTCCCTTATAGGAACAAGACCACTAATCTTACAAGTTTTCAGAGGTGTTTATGAAGGAAGATAGGTGCCTCCAGGGTCCCGGATGGTCCAAATCCGCCAAATTTTGGCAAAGTCTCCCCTTATCTATTCACCAACCTGCACAAAACAACAAGCAAACAAGGATAAACTATGCTAAAAAACACTTTAGAAGTGTCTTTGGACAATATTAGAAAAACCCAAAAATTTCTAAGTTAAAACTATGTACAATAAGCAAAAAGGAACTAAAGAAAACAAGCTAGAAAGCTTGCCTCATTAGGGTCTTTGATTGCTGTTTTAGAACAACAAATTAAAGGCACTTGAATTTTCCAAATGTAAAGATAAAACCCTTGAAAAAAGTTCCTATTACTAGCCTTTAAATGATGTTATGAAAATGACTTGTAAAAGACAACTTTATATGCTAGATCTAGCTCTAAAGATAGAAAATTTTACTTATCAAAGAAAAGATCTAACATGCATGTGCATCCAAATTAAATCTATTTGTATTTTGGCTTTAAAATGGTAGATCTAAACTTGCATGCTCCAAAAAGGTAACTAAGAGAAAATATTTTAAATTTTGTGAGCAAGAGGGAAAGAAGAACTTGAAACCCTTGGAATCTTGGGCAAATGGAGTTGTCTTGATGGAGCAAAGAGGGACTATGTCTTTCTTTGTAGATCTTGAAGAATGAAGGAAGTGCAACCAAAACCCAACCTCCTCTCCAAGTGTGAGAACTTGCAACTTAGAAATTTCTTGCCATACAAACTGTTAAAAGCATGGTGTTTCTTACAAAAGATACTTTAAAGAAAGCATGACATTAACCGAAATGAATATTCATGATGCAATGTAAAGCAATCTAATGTAATTAAACAACAAGATTATAAAACAACCAAACTCTTCTAATCTTACCCTACTTGAAGATAATTCCTCTTGAAGACCACAATTTAACAATTAGAAGCAAAAATACAAAGAAAATTATACCTCACAATTTGGCACATTTGACATATGAATTCCACACATGAAACTTGATACACCAATGTAGCCTCCAAAGCCTTTTATTCCAATTCAAGAAATATAGTACAAAAGCAATGATATAGCAAGAAATTCTTCCCTAGCTCTAACTAGCCTAGCAAATGGGAGAAAGCTCCAATATAAAGGAAGAGGCACGCACTTCCCAAGGACAGAGGGTGCACCACTTGGAGAGCATGAGCTTGCCAAGTGTGAGAGGTGGGGTTGCCACCTCTCTCCCAACTCCCAGAGGTTTCCACTTGTGATCCAAGAAGAGGGAAGAGGGGCGCCACCTCTCAAGAGGCGGGCAACCCCCTCTTAGAATGCGCCACCTCTCCTTGGTAGAAGCTCCAAACTCAAGCTAACTCATCAACAACTTACCTACGACTCTCTCTTAGATGCCAACAAGGCTTAGTTAACTCAAATAGAGGGTGAGTTGACTCAAAACATGTCCCCGACATGTTTCCCAAAAAATAGCTTTGCTGATTTTGTCTTTTATTTGCCTTTTATTTGACTTTTGTGAGTAAAATAAATTTTAAAAATTACTAATTTCACTCACAAAGTGGGTACTTAGATAAACTGGGTATTTTGAGTGTGAAAATGAATACCCCCAAGGCATATAATGCCTCCTATTACCACTTATTTAACTTAGGAAATATTTACAATTAAAATATTCCGTTTTTGCGGGAAATTTTATTTTTGCAGAAAACATTAAAAAACCTAGTGGAGCTCAGCGCATTTCCATGAGACTCTAGGAGGATGATTAGCATGGTAATACACATTATACACTAGACTTATATAACCAAGCTAAGGCCTAACCATCAGTACACACTCCAACTTTGGAGGAATTGAGTGAAAAAACTCAAAAATTATAACTCGCTTAAAAAATTCAAGAAAGAAAAAATTAATAAGTAAAAAAACACTCTAGATTAATGCACTCATGATTAAGTCTTAGGAGGCTAAGCCTTTTACAAGTTCATCATGCTAAATTCATCTTATTACAATGCCCTATAGGGGGTATGGAAATGTGGTATAGAGAAGAAGAAAACATTGGCCATAGTGGCCGGCTGGACTTTTGAACTTTGATTTTGAACACATCCATGTTCAATCTTTGGAGGCTCAACTGGAAGTCCATCCTAGTGCAACTTGGTGGGTAACAGGGCCTAAAGAGTTGATTCATAGTTGCTTGGAAAGTAGTAGGGGCATTGGTTAGCCCGAATGACATCACCTTGAACTCATAGTGACCTTTGTGCATTTGAAAAGCAGTTTTTGCCACATTCTCTAATCTTACTCAGATCTGGTAGTACCCTGACCTTAGATCTAATTTTGAAAAGTATTTTGCTCCATGAAGTTCGTCCAACAGTTTATATGTGAATGGTATAGGAAATTTGTTTTTTATAGTTATTTTATTTAATCCTCGATAGTCTATGTAGAGTTTGAAAGATCCATCCTTTTTCTGAACCAAGATTACTGGGGTTTCATATGGGCTCCTACTTGTTGTAATAACCCCACATTTTAATAGGTCTTGAATTATCCTTTCTATCTCTGTTTTATGGTGGTGAGGATATCGATAGGGTTTGATAATAATTGGTGTTGAATCTGGTTTAATCTCGATTATATGCTCTATCTTTCTTTCTGGAGGCAACTTCATAGATAAGTCTTGGAATACCTTGTCATATTTTTGGATTAACACTTCAATCTCTGGGTGTTGAGAATGGACCACTTCTAATGCTAATATCTCCATCTGATGACACTGTGACACGTAAGCTGGTGCTCCCTTTTGAATTAGTCTCTCCATTTGTTGTGAGGATATAATTTGGGTGGGGGGTGGCTGGAATCCGTATAATTTATATCTTCTTCCTTCCCATTTTAATTTTATAAATTGTTTCTGGTGATTTACAGAATAGGTCCCAAATGTTTGTAACCATTGAATTCCAAATACAACGTCTACTCCACCCAAGGGCACTATATAGAGCCCCAATTCCAATTCGTAATCTTCTATTTGTAGCTTCTCCTTGTGACACTTTCCAACTCCATCAATTTTTTTTCCATCTGCCACCATCACTCTTATTTCTGCGGCTGGATACACAAATAGATTTAATCTTTTTGTAACATTTGTATCTATGAAATTATTGGTGCTCCCTATGTCTACAAGAATGGTGACATTCACTTTTTTTCACGTGCCCCCTTAGTTTTAATGTTTGCAGTTGCGCTATTCCTGTTATTGCAGCAAGGGATATCTTGGGCATGGCCTCTTCAGGCTCTGTATTGGGGACATCATATTCATCTTTATTTTCTTCATTTGAGTCGGTGCCATTTGTGTTTGATTCTTTCGCTACTTCACAAGTATACAGTTTTTTATTGTTGCATCTGTGCCCTGGCGACCATTTGTCTCCACAATATCTGCATTCGTTTTCCCATTTCTTATCTGGGTCTTGTTGCCCGCTTTCACCATCCTTTAAATGAGATGGTACATACTTGTTAGACTTGTCTGCAGAGTATTTCTTTGATCTTTCATTTCAATATTTATTTGACCTCTCTGGACTTGTGAATGATGACTTATTGAACTTGTTTTTTTGTTCAATTAGCTTTGCTGCGTGTCTACCATCTTCAATAGTTTTAGGGTTCCATAGTTTAATTTCACTACGGATGTAATCCTTCAACCCACATATATACATTTTAGGCAATTGCTCATCTGTGAATCCGCATTGCCCCTTTGCCAGAACTTCCCATTCATGCGTATAGTTGTTTATGTTTCCTTTCTGTTTAAGATGTATGAACTTGTGATATAAGTCATTGTCCTCTTCGTCATGGAACCTTTTTAGTAGGGAAGTTGTGAAGTTTTTCCAATGGAAAGAACGAGCGTCACATTTTCTGGATTGCCATAGACACCAGTCATAAGCTTCCCCTTCTAACTATTGGAGGATGTCATTACTTTTTCTTGGTTACCTAGCAGGGGGTTTGATTCAAAAATACCGTCCATTTTGTTGATCCAGACAATAGCTCCTCTATGGTCCCAACAAGTGTTTGCCTCACCAATAGATCATTTCTTGCCTTTTGCAACCCTCTAATATTCAGTTTTAGTGTCTCTGGTGTTGTCTCATCATTTGTAGCATACAGTTTGCTTACTAATTGCAGTAGGCGCAACCTTACTAATGTTTCTATTGAGTTCCACTTGATCTCATGGGGTGTCTCTTGGGTCAAAGAATCTACAGTAGGCTGGGAGGAATAACATTGAAACGCAGAGCCAAGCAATGGTGACAAGTCAACATCACAGTGATTTTGTTGCCAAAACAAAACCTTGTTTGTAACTTCAACACATGGGTACTCATCACTAAAAGGAGCCATATGTATCCTTCCAATAATAGGAAACATTTTTTAGTAGGTGTTGACCACCTATTCAACTAGGGGGTCAACTCCATGTACCATGAAGATATGCATCATCAGATGCTAACAAGTCAGAGACTATTTGGTTCTACAGGGCAATTTTTGCCTCTAGCACACATTTTTGTAAATGAAATTTCCGCTCCCTTGCGTGGGATAATAATGTAATAGGTCTGCATGGATCATAGTTACATCAGTTACCTTAGGATTTCTTCATTAGGAGATTTCCTTTCACTGAGTGTTTTTTATCCTCAGGTTATTAATTTGGCCTAACCAGCCTTATTAATTTCCCTTGAGTTTTTCACTCCCACTATTAATAAATCCTCCAAAGTCGTGAAAGGCGTCCTAATGGATTCATCCTCTGGTGGCTAGTGTTTAGGAATGATGTAGATGACCATGTAAGACAACTCAAAAAGTTTCGCGGAATTTCGTCGAGTCTAGATAGGTTTTTTTTAATTAATTAAAATTTCCTAAGGTTGGAATTTTAATTAATTAATTAATTTGTGATAAATATTGTAAAAACTAGGTCCTTGGGCTTTTGATAAGGGTATTTTTGTTCAAAAGAAATCGAATGACACCCCCTACAGCCTTGGACCAAGTTTCAGCTCAGTCGGACAACTTTTGCTAGGTGTTTGTCCACATAGGAGTCTTAGTCGGATAAAAACAATTTTAATTGCTAACCCATGACATGGGAAAAATGTCAATTTTGTAATTAATGAGTAAATGGAGTAAATTTAAGGTGAATAATGATGAGAGAGACATATCCTAACCTACCCAACTCCTTTCCCAACCTTTAATTCATCCCTTGGACCCACCTCTCACTTGAAGCTTGTGCCCCCCTTGGGATTTGCGCCCCTCTTCCTTGTGAAAGTTGGTAACTTGTTTTAAAACAAGTAGTGGGCCCCTCCCTCATGAGGTGCGCCCCTCCTAGACCTCACACCTCACCTTTAGAGTGTGTCCTGTTATCCCCCACTTTCAGGGATAACTAGGAGATCATGTCTCGAGACCCATAGGTCCTAGACATGGAGTACCGAGAGCAGGATTGACTTGAGCATGGCCCTGGAGGGCCCACCTTTTCTTTCTTCCAGCATCTTTGTCTTGTCAGCAACAACAACATCCATCACCATTTGGCTTGGTCTTGTATCAGAAAGGGTTCTTGCTCCATGAGGTAATTAGTCCAGGTATCATGGTATGTGTCACTTTGATCACCAAAACCTTTGAACATATGCATTTGATTCCTTTTACTTCTAACAACTGCTTGGATCTTACACTTGCTCACTTGACCATGTTTTGGGGGATTGACAGGGTGCCCTAGCAAGCCTGTGT
>WSFP011428198.1:0-21998 GCA_009831015.1 Picea engelmannii | reverse complement strand
TAATTAGATATAATAAATGTAAGAGGACTTCTTAGAAGGTTCTACTTCTAGAAGATTCCTCCTCTAGAATGTTCTTAGGTGATGGTAGAACTATATAAAAGGGTTCAAGAAATGTAATGAGACATGAAGAGAATTATTGTATTGGAGAGGTAGCTCAATAGGAAGATGCCCCCTCGGAAATGCAAGTGAATAGGAGAGGATCCCTTCCATAATAGGATCCATTGTATGGTGTTGCCCTACCTCAAGGGTTTGATAGTAATACATAAGATTTTACATATTGTTCTTATATATATATTGTGGTTCTTTTGTATTCAGTCTTTGGTTCTTAAAAAGTGGTATCAGAGCATTTTCCTTGGAAGACATTATGGGAAAATATGTTTTATTTTTGCATATTTGTTTTTCGGAGAAGAAAAAAGAGGGCTGCGACATTCAAGAAATTTTGGGTATATTTATGTGCAAAATTTGTAGAAACCGGTTGTAGATCTGAGTTCCTCTCATAAAAAAACCCGAGTTAAAAAAAATAAATCGTCTGAAACGGAGTCCGATAAGTCAAGATATTGAAGTTTTAAAATCTGCAATTTTTCAGGGTTTTTTCCGCGAACGGCGGCACAATTTTTTTTATTTCTGTAGAATCTAGAGGCTGGATTTTCCCAAATAGATTACAAATCTGAGTTCCTCTCACAATTTCACCCAATTTCAAAAAAGAAAATCAGCTAAAAGGGAGTCCGGAAAGTGAAGTTATGAACATTTTAAATTCAATAGTTTTTCAGGGTTTTTCCGAAAAACGCTGCGATTTTCTGCAATAACTTATTGTTCTATTTTTTGGGTTTTTTCATGACAGATGTGGGACCAAAGAGTTCATAGGGTGCTCAGATGGCTATTTCCTCTCAAAACCTCAAGGGAATTCTTGAATCATTCAAATCCAAATTGTATAACAAATTGGATGATAGATTGCATGACCTTGCAAATGGCCTCAATGATAATTTCCGTAGTATTCGAGATTCATTGGATAACATGCAACAGATATTTCTTATGGTGGACATCGGGGATGAATATAATCAATAAATATATGTTTAGTATGATTTTGAGGCCAATTATGATGACTGGTATATGGATAGTTGTCATTTCTGGGATGACAACCACTTTCATATTTTATTTGATGACTCTAATCCACCTTCTGTAGAGAGCATCAATATGACAAATTGAGAGCCAACAATTATTACCAGTGTCCATCTGACATATTCTACAGTGGTATTATTCCTTCCAGATTCTACTATGACCCTTTTCCACTATGTGGATGGATATTTTTATTTGGATCCACATGAGAGGTGTCAGTCTTTGGAGCATCATTTTGAGTTGGTTATTGGGTTCCAAAATATTCCATGGGGATTTCACATGAGCATTTGGACATGGGACCCAGACTTACAATGGTGGTTGGACTACTTCAACATGGTGTCTTTCCTTTCTACATGGGACCTTGGTTCTCTAGTCTTCTTCAGCATTATGGTCCACAATTATCCATGGAACCCTGGTATATGGTTGTACATCAAGAGTTAAGGACAATGCTTTCATAAGGGGGATGGAATGTAAGGTAGCTAGAGAGGTAGTGGGGGGGCTCAGAGGGCCCATAGTGATAATAGTGGAGGTCATTCAATGTAAGGTGGACTAGGTCCACTATATTATTAAATAAGGCCCACTATGGGAGTTAGATATAATAAATGGGTAATTAGATATAATAAATCTAAGAGGACTTCTTAGAAGGTTCTACTTCTAGAATATTCCTCCTCTAGAATGTTCTTAGGTGATGGTAGCACTATATAAAGGGGTTCAAGCAATGTAATGATACATGAAGAGAATTATTGTATTGAAGTGGTAGCTCAATAGGAGGATGCCCCCTCGAAGAGGCAAGTGAACAGGAGAGGATCCCTTCCATAATAGGATCCATTGTATGGTGTTGCCCTACCTCAAGGGATTGATAGTAATACATGAGATTTTTCATATTGTTCATCTATATCTATTGTGGTTCTTTTGTATTCAATCTTTGTTTCTTAACAAAGGATTTGAACCATTTATTAACATCACCAGTTAAAATTTGTGAAAATAGTCTCATTTGGACATATGTCTCATCTACTTCTTGTAAATCAAAGAAGTAATTCATTTTTTCAACATGTTGTTGTGCATTCAGTCTTCCAGTACCATCAAATTAAGGAATCCTAGTTTGATAATCTTGGGGCATATTGTGCAAGGGAGAATCCAAAAAAAGGGGAGCATATATTGTTGCCATGATTGGTGGAGGAGGTTGGATAGCAGGAACTCTTGTAGTAGGATGGATGGTAACTTGTATGGTTGTTGGAGAAGTGATAGAAGATGTGGAAGAGGAAGGACTGGAAGATATAGGATGAGTTACTTGAGGACTAATAGATGATGCGGAAATGGAAAGGGAAGAAAGTTCAATAGACCGTTGAATGTAATCTTTGTGAAAATATTGATCAAAGTCTGATGCTATATATTGTAATTTCTCAAAGTCTTGAAGGATTTTCTGATCAAGATCTATTCTAGGAGAGAGTCTTTATGGGGTTCTAGGTTGGAGAATGGCTTGATCTTGTAATGTTTCATCCACAAAGATATCCGACTTGGTTCTGAAAAGGATATGTTCAAAAGGAAGATCAAACTAGATGTCTTGGATTGTGACAGACTTCTCTAAAAGAGAGGTTTCTCTAGGAAGAGGAATACTACTCCCTTGACTTTATGTTGTACTTATTTTTCTAATTAATTTTTATGGATTATCTACTACTTTTACAGGTTCTGGATCAGGGTGAGATCTGGTATGAATTATTTTTGGATCCATAACTTAAGCTTTAGAAGCCTAATTCATTATTTACAAATTGTAACATCCTTTGAACATTTATCTCTTGAAATTTTAGATCTTTGATTGTTCATAATTAAAGTTTTCTTATCTAGGGAAGACAATTCATAAGTTGGAAAAAAAAATTAGTTCCCTAGTATGGTCACCACTATTTTATCACTTTGTAATTCCCATAGGTTGTTGAAGGGTAGAAGAAATTGACAGAGGTAACTGTTGGCCTTGGTTATGGAAGTAAGCAAAGATTAAGGAAGAAAAGATGAAATGTGAACTACGTGGGAGACACAGTGACTGATACCGGGTCGAAGTGAGCAGAAGAGCAGAAAATACGGAGCAAAGTAAGAGAAAGTAAGTCGTTGGATGAGGAGACCAAGGACAACAAATCAACAATGAAGATGGATCGTGGACAACTGAGCAAGTGGAAAAATCCACCATTGGATGCTTTGAAGCACCGCGTGAGAAAGAATGAAAGACAAGCTTGTGAAGCCCTAAAAATGTGGGTTAAGTTGACCTAGGGTTTTAGACACTTAGGTTTTTGGTATCTAGGGTTTTGGCACTTAGGTTTTGGCCTAAGGCTTTCGATGAGTCATTGTAATGTATAAATAAAGTTCAAGAGGACCTATGATGGGTTCATTGTGGTTATGAGTGATTATTGTTGTGAGAGAGAGAAGCATTGATCCAGGTGGATATCAGTGGCCACCCACCTTTTCTGACTGGCCCAAAACAGTTTTCTAGAAATTTTGGCAATTTACTATTTTTAGTAGTTTTTAACTTCCGGGTCCAAGTTGAGGGCCCAAATGAATGTTTTTTGAGATATAGGTTCTCAATTATTACCTATGGAATTATTGATCCCCCAAAATGAATCTCCTCGACAATACCTTTCCAATGAGCTATCATACACCTAAAATCAATATCGTATGCAAAAGTTACGACCCAGTGAAGTTAATGTACTAACCTACCCAAACGGGGCCCACATGGCTTTTGGCGCTTCATCTTCTAGGGTTAGGTTTTTGGATGTCTAGGTTTTTTGAATTCTTGTTTATTGTAGAAAGGCCTTCAAACTCTCATTTTAATCATCTTCTTGCGAATGAGAGTAGCCATCACATCTCTTCTCAGAGCTAAGCTGCCACCATTCTAGCGAGTCTTTGACTCTGTATGTTTATAGTCTCTGTACATTTCTTTCATTAATAGAAATTGCGTATTACTATATATCTATGTTTATTGTTGCATATTTGATACATTTATGTTATATTATTGAATATCTATGATATCTTTGTGCATTTCTTTATTATATCTCCTCTCTCATTTCGTGTCGAAAATAATCTGGATCAGTAGTATCAGAGTAGGTCGTTCTTGATCGCTTTTTCAGTGCATGTCCCCAAAAAGGTACGATTATAGAAAGTTGGTTATCCAGCTTGTCTCTCTTGAGGAAAATTTCTCTCGCACACCCAAGAAAACCTCAATGGTGAAAGAAAAGAAAAACGATGAAGCAGATGATCCTATAAGTCTATTGCTTGAGAAAGCTCTCACGCGACAGAGGGACGAAATGATGGAGAATTTTTCCCACATCCTTCAATGCCTCCCGATAGCATTAGGCACATATTCATCAAGTGACCAATTTGGAGGCACCTCACCTTTTAAGGTATAGGTCAATTTTGATATTCCTATACTTGAAGGTCGAATAGATGCGGATTCCCTAGATAAATGGTTAAATCTGTTAGAAGGTTATTTCTCTATTCATAATTTTTCTGACAGAGAAAATAACATCTTCGCGCTCCTTAAGGCTCTCCCCCATGTCAAACATTTTTGGGAAACTTACTGGGAGTAGAGTTCCACAAAGGAGTCTAGAATATATGGGGCTGAGCCCACTTGGGATTTTTTTTTGGATGCGGTAAAGGAACATTATTACCCTGTTGGCAACTATGAGGACCAGTACATGAGATGGACCACACTGTGACAAGAGACGGGCCAAGCATTTTCAAAGTTCAGCAATACCTTCCATACCTTGCGCACCAAGATGAGTATCAAATCCTCTGAATGACATTTGGTTCTGAAATACCATGGGGCTCTACAAAGATACATCCAAATTGAAATGGATTTTCTGGACATCTCATCACTTGGTGTGGCTTATCGATATGCTATTAAAATCGAGTAGAAATTTAAGCTCCAGAACAAACAGGATTTCGGGTCTATAAATCTGCAACAACCAAAGTATGACAAAGACGAAACTAAAAAACAGTCTCCCAAAAACCAGTCCAAGCCACATGAAAAGAGGGGTCATGAGAAGACAAAGGACACCGGAAAATGGTGCGATTTCCACAAAATCCCCTGGCAAAACGTCGATGAATGTCTCAAAACAGTCATTGGTGGATGAGATCAAAGACAAAGAGCCAAACCCTGATTCAGAATCTGATTCTGAAAATACTGGTAAAGGACAAATCATTGACGCAGACCCCACTGCTAGTGTCGCGACTGTAGCAATTCAACCAGAAGAACCAACAGATCCTGAAGAGGGGGAATGTCTTTTTCATTCATATATGTGAGTGAAGGGGACCCCGCTTCATTTTATTGTTGATAGCGGAAGCCAGAAGAACCTCATCTCAGCAAAGGTCATCAAACAGTCGGGATTGTCGACAACACCACACCCACATCCATACAACATCAGGTGGATTTGCCAAGGATGAGATCTTCGTGTAAGCCAATAGTGTCGATTTTCATATGGAATCCAACCCTTCAAGGATGAGGTATTATGTGATGTTTCCCCATTGGATGTCTGTGATGTTCTCTTGGGCCAACCATATATGTGGAGACACCATGTTGTTTATGAGTCTTGACCTCGTAGTGTCATTGTTACTTTGGGGGGTCATATCTACAGAATAACAAAGCTAGTTCCGACCATTGTTCCACCTAAAAAGTGTTGCAAGGTAGTATCTCATACTGCAAAATACAGATTCTTCACAATATGTTCAAAAGAAAAACATAAGGACACTGGAACCACTACAGCCTCACCCTAAGCACCTTCTATCCAACAGAAGCAGGTTGACAAGGTTGCAACAAAGCACAAAGATTCCTTCTGCACATCGTCCTCTCATATATCCCAACTTTTTGAATAGCCTCAGCCTCAACAGGTTCGTGACAGACTTCCATAGACTGAGCAGCGCAACGTCTCCAGCAAGGCAAGCAACTCACCAAGATGGAGATTCAACAAACAATATTCCCTTTCCCCCGGAAACTCAACGCAATGGATAGCATTGCTTCCTAAGGAGGGAGTATTGATCCAGGTGGATATCGGTGGCCACCCACCTTTTCCTACTAGCCCAAAACAATTTTCTGGCAATTTTGGCAATTTACTATTTTTAGCAGTTTTTAACTTCGAGGTCCAATTTGAGGGCCCAAATAAATGGTTTTCAAGATATAGGTTCTCCATGGTATTCTACAGTATTATTTATCCCCCAAAATTAATCTCCTCATCAATACCTTTCCAACGAGCTATCATACACCTAAAACGGAGATCGTATGCAAAAGTTACGACCCCAGGAAGTTAATGTACTAACTTACCCAAATGGGGCCCACATGACTTTTAGTGTTTCATCTCCTAGGGTTAGGTTTTGGGATGTCTAGGGTTTTGGAATTCCTGTTTATTGTAAAAAGGAATTCAGAGCCTCATTGTAATCATCTTCTTGCGAATGCGAGTAGCTGTCATATCTCTTCTCAGAGATAAGTTGCCACCATTCTAGTGAGTCTTTGACTCTGTATTTTTACAGTCTCTGTACATTTCTTTCATTAATAGAAATCGTGTCTTACTGTATATATGTGTTTATGGTTGAATATATGATACATTTATGTTATATTATTGAATATATGTGATATCTCTGTGCATTTCTTTATTATATCTTCACTCTCATTTTGTGATGAAAATAATCTGGATCAAGCATTGAGAAGTAAGAGAAGTCTATGTTGTAAGATCTTTAGCTGGGTGCGAAGATAAACCCTACAACTGAGTGCACAGGGAGGGGATACAGAGATAAAGAGAAAATATATGCTAGCTAAGAGCACAGATAGAACTGTATGCTATCACTTAATATATTATAAAGAATAGTTTTGTGGATGTATCCCTAGGGAGAGGGTGAACCACGTATACCTTGGTGTTGTGTGTGATTGATGTTGTGTTCTCTTGTTCTTTGATATATTGTTATTACATTATTGTATTAGATATAATAGATAATTGTGTAAAGTAGGTGTAAGTTGGTAATTGATATCTAGATGTTTTGTTGTTCTTGTATGGCACCCACTTTGTATTCCCTTTGGTTGTAGACATCTGTGTCCTGCAACCCCCCATAGCTACTTCCGATGAGACTGCACCTGCATCGCAAGTGTTGCTGAAAGGGCCAGTAGTTAGGTCTTGTTGGTGCATTCTTGGATTTGAACCTTGGGTTTTCCCCTGTGCCAGTAGTAACTATCAAAACCACTTTTGAAACTGGGATCTAGCCCCACCAGCTTCAGAGATGAATCTCTCTATAAGATTTGGATTTGTTTAAGTTTTAAATGTTAGGATAGTTATGACAGTTTGAATTTGTTTGTTTTTTATGGTTGGATGAAAGAATGCATTAATTTTCCATTGGGCTATGGGGTCTGTATTAAATATGAGGATCAAAGTTTTCTTTTTATGAGGTTTCTTCACAGGGTAGGGTAGTAAATTGTTGGATATATTGAGATTAAATGAGGTGAATAAGATAGAAAATATATGAGAGTACACTAAGCAAAGGAGTAGTTAATAATTCCCTTACTCAATTTCAGATGAAAACATATAGATCATTAAAAGACTAGAGACAAAGTATACAATATAAATTATGTTCTATTGACTTCCTTTTAATGATTATAATTTGAAATACATAAATGATCAAAGAGAATAAGAACACATTCAACAAACAAAAAGAGAAATAACCAACAATCTAACACACAAATCCTATGAACCAGGTTGTTTTATTATTGGTCGATCCTTTGTAAAGTTTACACAATAGCTCCTTGGTGAAAAAATAAGCCCTCAATACTTCAAAAAAAGAAGCATTTATACAATTATTTACATATGATCATGTCATAAATGACTAGGATATTATGGAGAAAATATCTAACTAATTAGATCTCAAATCACAAAATATATGAATTATGTTGATTTGTTCGAATCCTTGGTGCTAATTTTGTGGAAGTAGTTGGTGACTTGTATCTTTGACTTTGGTTGCTGCTCCATCCTAACTCGAACCTAAAAATTATATTTACTCCATTAAAGAACATAGATCTTCCCATATCTTTTTACTTGGGATGGAAACCTTGAGTAACTTTATGTATATCTCATCCATTTCAGTATAGGTGGAAAAAGTAGGCTTGGAGATGAAGATATGTTTTATCTCATGTCGAATACTTAGGTCAAACTGTAATGTTTCTAGGAAATATTTCCAATAATGAATCCTTGTATCCCTGCAAACTTGGAACTGTCCTTTTCCACTGCACTGATATTTTGCTTGTAATCTGACAGAGTGATTAGCTTGTCATTGAGTGCTAATAGTCCAGGAAGACCTTTCTTATGTAATACTTCAATCTTACTAAAAACTATTTTCACTCTAATGTCCATCACCTGAGCCTTCTCTTCTAGTTGTAACATCAATCCTTTCTAGGTTAGGACCTTCTTGATCTCAAGGATGGTCTTTGTCCTATCTTCAATATCCATTTCTTCTAACTCTTGCTTATTTTTGGAGTTCAGGAATCAGACAAGTTCAGTGGCCTCTATAGGTATTTCTCCTAGATCTTCTCTTATTTTCCCAATTTCTTCTTTGGCCTTCTGTACAAATTCATGTTGTTCAAAGATGATATGTATGCATGGACATATTTCTGCCATAGACTTGTTGATATCCACCCAGATGTTTTCCTAGGCTTCAGCTGAGGTCTTTTCCATGACATTCTCTCTGTAGCAGCTATAGTTGTTGACTAATACTTTGAGATTTATGCATTTCTGTATGATAATTGGTCTGGAACATAAACTTTGGTTCTTGGAATTTTTTTACTTCTTCTTGTAGTTTTATGATATCCTCCCCTTGAAGGGACATATCTTCCATAGACTTCACAAGTTTCTCAGATGCATTTGGAACTTGCACTGGGATGGAAGATGGAATCTCTACTGATGTAGTTGCTTATGTTGTTCTAATTCCTATCAGAGGAAATTCCTCCAGTCGAATAATATCCATATGCACACTCTATTCTTTCTCCTATATCAATTTGTCCATTTCTTCCACCATCTCTCTTATCTGTGCATTATATTCCATGATAAGCTTCAACATTTCATCTTTGTTTCCCTCAGTTTCAACCACCTCTTTTGCTTGTGAATCTTCAGTAGCTGGAAGCTTTAGTTTCTTTCTCAAGGATGTTATATCAACATTATTCTTCTTCAATAATTCCTCAGCTGCCTTGACGTTTGATGGGTCATAACCAATCTTGAGCACTAACTCTTCTAGTGATTTGATCTTGTTGTCCTTGGCCAAAGAGGAGATTTTCTCCAACTTCAATTGGGACTGGATGTTATTCAGAGACACCTGCAATTTTGAAACAGTCAATGAGGTATTTGTGAAGGTGGAGAATATCATCTCCCCTATTTTCCTATGCATGTCCATTTGGTCCATTGGATGAACCTCCTTCACATCAAACTCAAAAGAAGTCTTCTTATAGTCAGCAGTTGTCTTGGGATGTGGAACTTATGCTTGTAGGTATTCCATTTTCATTATTCCTTTCTCTATATCGAATGCTGACAACAGTCTATGTTGAGCAGTAGATGTATGTAACCAAAACTGAGCATATGTGATGTTGTTTAGGAGTTCATTCCTCTGTTTGATTTGTTTATACTTGTCAAAGATATTTGACTATGTTTTCTCATGGGATTATTCAGTTGACAGGGTAGTGTCTGTTTGTTTTTTTAATGAATATGTGGACACTATGAATGGATTTTCTGAAAAGGTTGAGGAATGTGGTCCCTCCATGACTATGGTGGACTGTATTTCTCCTTCTTTGAGAAGATATGGAGTGCGAATGGTTTTTTCCCTTTTTCGATAGACTTGGAAGTCTTCAGGTGAAACCTCCATGACTGAAGGGGAAACTTCTTTCCTTGCACTCTTTTTTGTTTGTATTTGAGGTGTTTTTGTTTGTGAAGAAGTGATAGGGAGAGGTTGTTCTTATGTTTCCAACAAAGTGTTCTCTTGCCATTTTGTCTGGTTCATGTAGTTTTCCACCTTTGTCTTCTGTATGTGAGCATAAGACATGCTCCGTTTTTTGACCCTGAGCTCTGAGATGCCACCAAATGGGTCATAATTCCATGTGAAAATCTGAGTGAATTTCATATTCTTCAAAAGGTTGTATGCCTCTTCTCTTGCAACTCTGTTGTTGCATATGAAAGTGCCAATTTGAGTCTTGATTTTGAGTTGTTGTTTCTTCTTGACTGAAACAAACTACATATCATCAGAGTTCACCATCTTCCTGATGTATTCCAATGCAAATATACTTACAAGGAGATATTTTGGCAATCTATATGGTGGCAACTCACATCCATACACTTGTATTTCAGTGTGATTTTGGTATAGTTACCAATATCCTGTTTTGGCTAGATCAGAGAGGTGAAGGATTCTTTGAACTTCTTCATTGATTCTTGGATCTGTTATGCTACTCAGCATGCAAACCATTGGGTTAAAAAATTGGTCAATGAAAGCCTTGAAGTTGAATTTAGTTTAATTTTTCCTCACTAGTGAGGTCCATGAAGTCACTGACTGTGGGTTTCCTTCCTGATCCAATTTATGAAGAGCACATGAAAACATGTTTGACTGAAAAAACAAGAACAAATACACCAGCACTGAGGAATATTTGAACATACCTTCTGTTGAAAACCTGAATAACGAATCATGTATGTTATCATCCAAAAACTAACTGAAATCAAATTGAACTATGGCTTTTACTTTTGTGGAAAAAATGGATAGAAAACCTAAGATAGGTTCATCTACCAATTCATCTAAAAAGTATCATAATAGGTAACAGAGGATATAAATAGTTTGGTTGGCCCTAACAGAGAAAATGTAGGATGGATAGGGGGTATTTTTATTGGGCAATTGAGCATCTTCTGGTAGACAAATCTAGAAAATTTGGGCTCTTTGGGGGAAAGAGAGCTTCTGGTAGAGGTCATTCAGGGCCTCGACATAAAAATGGATTGCAGAGACAATTTTTGGGATATGTAGAATTTGATTAATTGATTCGAGGGTAGTGGTGAATAGGGTTTCACCAGAAGAGGAAATTATGGCCCTTTGGATGGGAAGATAATGGGCTTGGAATTTCAAAGCGAATTCAGAGAAATCAAAGGTCTAAGGGAACACGTACAGAGGAAAATTGGACTCCCAGAGTCTAATTTTGTTGCTCTAATCCAGATTGAATAGCTTTTAGTTTCAAAAATCTATATTTAGTTTTAGTTAAACTAGGAGGAGCTTGTAGATGGTGTAAAACATAAATAAGGTCTTCATACCAGGGAGAGTTTGAGAAAGCCTATTTAACTTGGGGAGTCTCCTACTCTTCTTGCTCATCAACTGCAACTAGAAAAATAATATCCAAAGCATGGAAGTTTCACTCAACCATCAATTTGGCTAATCCTTGACCCTTGATAATCTTGGTTGGTTTGATCTCAATATCATATTCAGGGATCACAACAATCCATTTACCCCTTGTTCGATCTAGATTGTCTTGAGTCAGAATATCTTTCACCACATCATTAGGGACATAAGCAATAATATGTGAGTGAAGAATATATACTCTGAAATTTTTAATTGCTTTCACCAAAGAAAAATCTTGTTTTTCCATGATGTTATAATTCAATGCAGCATCTCTCAAGGATTTACTGAAGAAAGCAATGGGTTGTTCATGGCCTTCACTGTTCTTGTGCAAAATAACTACTGCAATGGTATGCTTAGAGGAAAAAGAGAATAGGAGGAAATGTTTTGTATAATCATGACTGATAAGCACAGAGGCTTGTGTCAAGGCCTATTTCACCTTATCAAAGGAAATTTTTTCTTTGATTGTCCATTTTACTTTTGTATCTTTTTTCAACATATTTGTTATGTTTCTCAGAAGCTCTGCCAAGTTAGGGATAAATATTCTTAGAAAGTTTATTTTCCTTGTGAAATATTGCAACTCTTTTATGTTTATGGGATGATCTATTTTTTGAATGGCTTCAATTATGATAGGATCTATTTTGAATCCATCTTTAGATATGATGTTTCCTAACAATTTACCTACTTCTAGACCAAAAAATGTTTTCTTGGGATTTATTGAGATCCCAAATATCCTACATTTTTCAAAACAAATTCTAAGGTGGAGTAAGTTCTCTTCAACCATTTTTTAAAACAAATCTATGTCATCCAGGTATATATCAATGAATATTTCAAGTTCATCCACAAAATCAATGTCCATTTCTCTCTGAAATGTGGTCCAAGTATTCATTAAACCAAAAGGCATTTTCACATACATGAAAGTGCCCCAACGTGTTGTAAACATTATTTTTTCTTGATCATCAGGGTGGACTAAAACTTGGTTGTAACCAAAAAATCCATCTAACAAAGAAATTCTATTGGATCCAACTACCTTCTACAATATATGGTCTATTTTGGGCAAGGGATAGTTGTCCTTAAGTGATACTTTATTGAGGTTTTTGAAATCAATACATAGTCTGATTTATCCACTCTTCTTTCTAGTAGGAACTAAATTGGATACCCATTTAGAGAACCTTAATGAGACAATGATTTTAGCATCATACATTTTCTTTATTTCCTTTTCAATTAGAGGCATCAACGTTGGACTAATTCTTCTAAGTTTTTGTTTGAAAGGATTTTGATTTTCTTTTATGGTAATTTTATGTTGTATAATGCTAGTATCATAGAATTTTAGATCTTCATAGCTCCATGCAAAAACATCTATAAATTCTTTGAACAGTTCTAAATATTTCTGGTTTTGAGCAGGAGGTAAAGATTTGGAAAATTTGATCATTTTTTGTTCCTTTTCAGTTCATATGCTATAGTCCTCAACTTCTTTTCCAATAGGTTCAATTTTTGGATTTTTAGCTTCATCCTCAAAATCAAACAATTCTTCCAATGGGATTAATCCTCTAGTAAGAATATTATCCCTTAATTTCAAAAAATCTTAATTTTCTTCTTTTTCATTTATTTCTTCTAAATATATCTTATTTACACTTTCATCATCACTATCTAAGTCAATATTGTCACATTCAAACTCATTCTTTGATTGCAAGAAATCATCAATTTGTTCATCATTACCAAAAAGTTTCCAATACCTAATATTGTCTGGGACAGCAGGTCTACATTTCACCTTAACTATATATAAGCGATTAGGATGAAATGGTATCTTACAAGTAGTTTTTGAGGTATCTATACCATCAAAAAGTATGTTTTGGCCTCTGGGAATCACCTGCAAATCATATTCAGTAAATCATTGCAAGAAATCTAGAACAACATTTATGTAGGCCCTCATTCTTGGGTGTTTGGCATAATACTCACCTTTGATCTATTTTATGATAAGTTAAGAATCACCCCTTATTGAAATTCTCTTGGCACCAATCTTTTTTAACAATTTTTGGCCTAGCATTAATGCTTCATACTCGGCTATGTTGTTGGTACACTGAAAATTCAATTTGTAAGAGTGGATTTCTATATATTTGGCTTTTGAATTTGAGACCCACACTCCATCTTCAAATCCTTCCTTACTGACAGCACCATCAAAATGTAAATTCCACAGAGGTTATGTTGGTTCATCAGATTGTATTATCATCGTTTTATCTTCTTTGGGGGTTTCTTTTCTTTCCTCCAATTTATAAACATCATCCTCCAAGTTTGCAATTTTTCTTTCCATGTATCCATCATTATATAAAATAAAAGAGTCAAGATCATAATGGACAGAATATAATGGGTAGTTATGTGTTTTCTCTTGACTACTAACCATGTATTTCATCATTGTCTCCCTGTATAATCTTCTTTGCTGAACAAATAATGGGATGGTGGCATAAGACATTTCTAGTTGTAGGGTACCCTGTAATTTGGATCCCCATGATCGAGACAAAAACATGCCATAATTTGGAGGTATGTCTGCAACAACAATGTCCATTACCATGCTTTTGGTTGGAATTTGTTCCAAATTAATACACAAATCTTTGATCAGACCTATTCATATAAATTTACTCGAATCAAAGGACTATAAATCCTTGTAAGACTTGGTGATATCAAGTCCCAATTTCTCCATCAAATCCTTAGGCATAAGGTTGTGAGAAGCACCAGAATATAGAATAGCATTGTGAAAATTCTTATCATGAATATTTAAGCTGGTGTAAAAAGGAGGAACAAAACTATTGTCAGCTTTTCCCTCAACTTCAGTCCCAAAAAACTCTAGTTGAAAGATCAATGTTTTGATTCTTCCTCATCAACTTCAGTCTGTGAAAGGAGGAAAAGATCATGTTCTTCTTGGGTGAGAAAAATATAATCACTGTCATTTATTCCCATAAGATTAATGTGAACATAATCAAGTCCCTCAATTGTTTCTTCTCCCTCATCAACATAGTTTTCTTGAAAAGGTAGCCTAATCAGTTGATCAAAGACTCTTTGTTCTCTAGGTTATCTTTGTCTGATTTGGGGAGGATTTCTCCTAAAATTGGGATTTCTAATTTGAGGACAAGGTTGATTATCTCTAGGTGGGTTCCTATCAGTGATTTCTAATATTTCCATCATTCTTTCCATAGTTCTTACTAAGGAGTCTGTTTTAGCATCTGCAGTTGAATTGGATGGTTCTTCCTTGATTTTTACTCTCCTTTCTATTCTTTGCCTAGCTCTCTTAGCCAATAGATTTTCCTCAACACTCACAACACATTTTTTCATATCTTCCAAAGTTGTAGGGTTTCTTTCTCTCAATTGATATGACATGTCAGTATCAAAACCATCAGGGAACTTGATAAAATATAATCCTTGAGGAGGTTTAATGTTAGTTGTAATTGCATTATAAATATTGTTGAAGTGAGTGCAATAGTCATGTGCACTTTCCCCTTGGTTTGTTTTGATACTTTCATATTCCGATAAAATTTGAAGTTGAATTTTCTTTACTTCCCATCTATTGAGAAAAGACTGGTGAAAGGTAACAATATCAATAATACTGGCAGTTGGTAAGGCTTTGAACTATTTCTTAACATCACCTGTTAAACTTTGTGCAAAGAGTCTCATTTGGATATATGCGTCATCTACTTCTTGTAAATCAAAGAAATCATTCATTTTGTCAATGTGTTTTTGTGCATTTAGGATTTCAGTGCCATCAAACTAAGTAATCCTAGTTTGATAATCCTAGGGCATATTGTGTAAGGGAGAAGCCAAAAAAATGGGAGCATGTGTTGCTTCCATGATTGGTGGAGGAGGTTGGATAGCAGGAACTCTTGTAGTAGGTTGAATGGTAACCTGTGTGGTTGTTGGATAAGTGATAGAAGATGTGGAACAGGCAAGAATGAAATATATAGGATGATTTACTTGAGGACTAATAGAAGATGCGAAAATGGAAAGGGAAGAAAGTTCAACAGACTTTTGAATGTACGATTTGTGCAAATCTTGATCAAAGTCTGATGCTATATCTTGTAATTTCTCAAAGTCTTGAAGGATTTGTTGATCAAGATCTATTCTAGGAGAGATTTTTTCCGGGGTTCTAGGTTGGATAATGGCTTGATCTAGAATTGTTTCATCCAAAAATATTTCTAACTTGGTTATAGAAATTCTATGTTCAAAGGGAAGATCAAAATGGATGTCTTGGATTGTGACAAACTTCTCTGGAAGAGAGGTGGCCATAGGAAGAGGACTACTACTCCCTTGACTTTCTGTTGTACTTCTTTTTCTAATTATTTTTTCTAGATTATCTACTACTTTTATAAGTTCTAGATCAAGGTGAGATATGGTATGAATTATTTTTGGAGCCAAAACATAAAATTTAGAAACCTAATTAATTATTTACAAATTGTAACAACCTTTGAACATTTATCTCTTGAAATTTTAGATATTTGATTGTTCAAAAATAAATTTTTATTATCTAGGGAACGAAAATCATAAGTTGGAAAATTTGTTATGTTCCCCAGTATGGTCACCACTATGTTATCACTATGTAATTCCCATAGGTTGTTGAAGGGTAGAATAAATTGGTAGAGGTAACTATAAAAACCACTTTTGAAACTAGGATCTAGCCCAGCCAGCTTCAGAGAAGGATCTCTCTATAAGATTTGGATTTTTTTAGGTTCTAAATGGTAGGCTAGTTATAAAATTCCAAAAAAAAAATCTATTATGGTTGGATGAAAGAATGCATTAGTTTTCCATTGGGCTATGGGGTTTGTATTAAAGATGCAAATTAGATTTACATTTTTATAAGGTTGTATTCACATGGTAGGGTAGTAAAATTGTTGTATCTATTGATATTAAATGAGGTGAATAAGATAGAAAATATATGAGAGTCCACTAAGAAGAGGATCAATTAAGAATTCCCTTACTCAATTTCATATGAAAACATATAGATCATTAAAACACCACAGATAGAGTATACAATATAAATTATGTTTTATTGATTTCCTTTTAATGATTAGAATTTGAAATACATAAATTATCACAGAGAATAAGAACACATTCAACAAAGAAAAAGATACATCACCAATAATCTAACACAAGAATCCTGTGAACCATCATGTTTTATTACTGGTTGATCCTTTGTAAATTTTACACAATAGCTCTTGGGTGCAAAAATCAACCCTCAATACTTTGAAAAAATAAGTAGTTATACAATTATTTACATCTTATCATGTCATAAATGACTAGGATATTATGGAAAAAATATCTAACTAATTAGATCTCAAATTACAAAATATAGGAATTTTGTTGATTTGTTCGGATCATTGGTGTTGATTTTGTGGAAGTAGTTGGTGACTCATATCTTTGACTTTGGTTGCTTCTCCATGTTGAATCGAACCTCAAAATTATATTTACTCAAGTAAAGAACATAGATCTTCCAATCTCTTTTTACCTGGGATGGAAACCTTAAGTAACTTTTTCTATATCTCATCCATTTTAGTATATGTGGAAAAAGTAGGCTTGAAGATGAAGATATGTTTTATCTCATTCTGAATACTTAGGTCCAACTGTAATGTTTCTAGGAAAGATTTATCGGTAATGGTTCCCTGTATCCCTGCAAACATGGAACTTTCCTTTGCAACTGCACTGATCTTCTACTTGTAATATGACAGAGTGATTAGCTTTTCATTGAGTACTAATAGTCCAGGAAGACCTTTCTTATGTAGTACTTCAATCTTACTGAAAAATACTTGCACTCCAATGTCCATCAACTGAGCCTTCTCTTCTAGCTGTAAAATCAATACTTTCTTGGTTAGGACCTTCTTTATCTCAAGGATGGTCTATGTCCGGTCTTCAATATCCATTTCTTATAACTCCTTCTTGTTTTTGGAGTTTAGGAATCTAATGAGTTCAATGGCCTCTATAGGTATTTCTCCTAGCTCTTCTCTTATTTTCCCAATTGCTTCTCTGGACTTCTGTACCAATTCATGTTGTTCAAAGATGATCTATTTGCATGGAGAGATTTCTTCCATAGACTTGATGATATTCACCTAGATGTTTTCCTTGGCTTCGGCTAATCTCTTTTCCATGACATTCTCTTTTTGTAGTTGTTGTAGTTGTTGATTGAGCCTTTGAGATTTATGCATTTCTGCATGATAAATGGTCTAGAACATAGACTTTAGTCCTTGGAGGTTTTTTACTTCTTCTTGCATTTTTCTAATCTCATTTCCTTTAAGGGAAATGTCTTCCATAGAATTCACAAGTTGCTCAGATGCATCTGGAACTTTCACTGGGATGGTGGATGGAATCTCTATTGATGTAGTTGCTTATGCTATTCTAACTCCTATCAGAGGGACTGCCTCCAGTGGAATAATATCCATCTGCACACTCTGTTCTTTCTCCTTTATCAATTTGTCCATTTCTTCCTCCATCTCTCTTATTTGTACATTATATTCCATGATAAGCTTCAACATTTCATCTTTGTGTCCCTTAGTTTCAACCACCTCTTTTTCTTTTGAATCTTCGGTAGCTGGAATCTTTAGTTTCTTTCTCAAGGATGTTATATCAAAATTCTTCTTCTTCAATAATTCCTCATCTACCTTGACATTTGATGGATCATACCCAATCTTGAGCACTAACCCTTCTAGTGATTTTATCTTGTTGTCCTTGGCCAAAGAGGATATTATCTCCAGCTTCAATTGGGACTGGATGTTATTCAGAGACACCTGCAACTTTGAAGCAGTCAATGAGGTATTTGTGAAGGTGGAGAATGTCATCTCCCCTATTTTCTTGTGTATGTCCATTTGGTCCATTCGATGAACCTCCTTCACATCAAACTCAAAAGAAGTCTTATTGTAGTCAGCAATTGTCTTGGGATGTAGAACTTGTGCTTGCAAGTATTCCATTTGCATTCTTCCTTTCTCTGTAACGAATGTTGAAAAAAGTTTGTGTTGAGCAGTAGATGTCTGCCTCCAGAACTGAGCATATGTGGTGTTGTTTAGGAGTTCATTCCTTTGTTTGATATGTATGTACTTGTCAAATTTATTTGACTCTATTTTCTCATGGGATGATTCAGCTGATAGGGTAGTGTCTGTTTGTTTTTTTTATGAATATGTGGACACAATGAACTGAATGTCTGAAAAGGTTGAGGAATGTGGTCCCTCTATGACTATGGTGGACTGTGTTTCTTCTTGTTTGAGCAGATCTGGTGTGTGACTGGTTTTGGCCCTTTTTTTGTAGACTTGTAAGTCTTTAGCTAAAACCTATGTGAATAAAGGGGAAACTTTTTTCCTTGCTTTCTTTTATGTTTGTATTTGAGGTGTGTTTGTATGTGAAGCAGTGACAGGGAGAGGTTTTTGTTATGTTTCTAGCAAAGTGTTATCTTTCCATTCTGTCTGGTTCATATATTTTTCCACCTATGGATTTTGTATGTAAGCATAAGGCATGCTCCTTTGTTTGACCCTGAGCTCTGAGACGACACAAAATGGGTGATAATTCCATGTGAAACTCTGAGTGAAATTCATCTTCTTCAAAAGGTTGTCTTCCTATTCTCCTGCAACTTTGATATTGCATATGAAAGAGCCAATTTGAGTCTTGGTTCTAAGTTTTTTTTTCTTCTTGATTGAAACAAAATGGATATCATCATAGTTCACCATATACCTTATGTATTCCAATGAAAATATCCTTACAGGAAGATATTTTGGTAGTCTGTATGGTGGCATCTCACATCCATACACTTGTATTTCAGTGTGATTTTGGTATAGATACCAATCTCCTGTTTTGGCTAGATCAGAGAGGTGAAGGATTATCTGAACTTCTTCATTGATTCTTGTCTTTTTTTTTCTTCTCATCATGCAAACCACTGGGTAATAAAATTGGTCAATGAAATCCTTGAAGCTGAATTCAGTTGAATTTTTCCTCACTAGTGAGGTCCATGAAGTCACTGACTGTGGGTTTCCTTCCTGATCCAATTTATGAAGAGAACATGAAAACCTATCTGACTAAAAAAACAAGAATAGATACATCAGCATTGAGGAATATCTGAACATTCCTTCTGTTGAAAACCTGAAAAAACTGATCATGTATGTTATCATCCAAAAACTAACTGAAATCAAATCGAACTGTGGCTTTTTCTTCTGTGGAAAAAATGGACAAAAAAGATAAGATAGGTTCATCTACCCATTCATCTGAAAAGTATCCTAACAGGTAACATAGGATAGAAATAATCTGGTTGGCCCTAATAGAGAAAATGGAGGATAGATAGGAAGTATTTTTCTTGGGCAACTGAGCGTCTTCTGGAAGAAAATCTCAAAAATTTGGGCTCTTTGGGGGAAAGAGATCTTCTGGTAGAGGTCGTTCAAGGATTCGACAGAAAAATGGATTACAAAGTCAATTTTTTGGATCTGTAGCATTTGATTAATGGATTCGAGGGTAATGGTAAACATGGTTTCTCCAGAAGAGGAAACTATGGCCCTTTGGCCAGGAAGATAATGGGCTTGGCATTTCAGAGTGAATTCAAAGAAGTGGAAGGTCTGAGGGAACATGTACAGAGTCAAATTGGACTCCTAGAGTCCAATTTTGTCGCTCTGATCCAGAAATATATCTTCTAGCTAGAAGTGTAAATCGAAGAAGTTGAATTCACGCTTCAGATCTATGATCTTATAGTCCTTATCTGTCAAGGGAATTTGATCCAGGTTGACAGGAGGGGGAAGAATCATATTCTCATATGTTTCAATGGATTTGTCTTTAGGGTCCATGACTAATAGATTTTTTATGTGAATTAATGGAGGACTGTAAATTACTTGGGTTAATTTACGCATGTTGGCAGTGAACCGATGTGGCAATTGGCTTGAAATCTGGCTTTGACATGGTGTCCACAGTGTGTGGATCTACAAATAGTGTTACGGGGTGAAGATACATGTTTTACAGCGTAACAGAGGTGTATGTTATGGTGTTGCGTGATGAAGGGGTGGTTAACGGTTATGGGGAGAGCATTGATTGGTTAACGAGTATGTGGGGTGTGATGTGTGATAGGTGATAGTGGGGTACGGTGGAAAAGTGAGGTGGGTATTATTGGGTAGTTGGTTTGGGAGGATTCTTAAGGGGGAGGTTGGTGGTAAGTGGATTTGAGTTGGGGGGTCTGAAATGTTGAGAGGGTGACACGTTAGGTAGGGCCAGCGCTAGGGAAACTGCTTTTCTAGACTCCCCCACCGTTAAAGGAAGAAAGTTCAGGTGGGTCTGAAATGTTGAGAGGGTGACACGTTAGGTGGGGCCACTGCGGGGGAAACCGCTTTTCCAGACCCCCCCACCATTAAAGGCAGAAAGGTCAGGGGGGTCTGAAATACTTTGAGGACCGTTGATCTGGGTGCTTCTAGATGTCACCAGTGAAACTTGTGAATCTTTTAGTTACTACGTGATGAGTCTTATCCATTAGAAACCTAGGATAAAATCATAAAGTGGGTAGTGTTAAGCTTACCTTTTCCCATTTTTTCACCAAGACCTTATTTCCTAAAGTAAAAATAACCAAATTTACTCAATCAAAGAGTGTTTTAACAAACCCTTTTAAATTTTCATTGAAATAAACATCACTAACCTAATTCCTAACCTAATCACATAACACATTAATCCATCTTAATTTTTTTGATTAATTATTACTCTAACCTAGTTAATTTGGCCAAGATTAAACTTTTTGACCAAATTTATTCACTAACCTATTAACATAAATTTAAAAGGTTTGATCATGATTATACAATATGAGTCAAACCAAATTTATTTTTCATGGGGTTTTATATTTTCTCTTTTCTTTTGTCTTTTATTATTTTTATACCCTCTTTTCATTTTTTCTATTTTTATCATATTCCTTTTTTCTTTTTCTTTTCTTTTATTTTTCTTTTTCTTTTTCTTTTCTTTTTATTTTTATTTTTCTTTTTCTTTTTCTTTTTCTTTTTTCTTTTTGTAAATCATTCGCATAATAAAATATCATTTACAAAAAAATATGACTAGAGGAAGAAATTTTAATCACCAGGTGATACTTTGAAATATAGGGTTATAACACCCTATCCCACCACATATCGCCTTCCCCTACACCCAACACTTGCATCCTCTCAACCTCTCAATATCCTCCTTAGTATTTCCTCACCCTACCCCTTTTCTTCTTCCTTCTATCCTCCACACCCACCACTCTCGCTCCCCTACCCATCTACCCTACCTACTAATGGAATTCTTAATCCTATTCATTTGGGTCTTTCCCCTCACCACTCTTACTTGTATTGTTTCTTTTTCCCTTCAAAACATCACTCATAGACTCTTAGAGTTCCAAGCGTGGACAATATAACAAATTTAACCAATTGAACAACAAATTGGGATAAAATTGAGATTCAATATTGGCTTCCAAAGATCATAGAAACATTCATCAAACAGTGAGAAGAAGGAACAAGATACCAACCCCAAGAAGAAATAGAAATATA